>JAJONR010002467.1:0-108598 GCA_029582245.1 Solanum etuberosum | reverse complement strand
GCCTGCTTGCGCAGTCTCACGAAAACGTGAATATCTCTCTATTCTGAAGTCGTATGAACGAACGGTTTGATGCGTTGGAAACTAGACTCGTAGACCTTGATTTGATGGGTCGTGGGCTCCATAAATCTTTATTGATTGGGAGAAAACCTCCGAGACATTTGACCCAAATTTCAGAGAAATCTTTAAAAAGGAACTTACGATAACTTTCGCCAACTTTTATTTTGCGACTTACATGACTTCAAAACTTGAGATACAACCCTTGAACACTTAAAATATGACATACCACATCATTCTTAATTTATTACTTACCCTCTTTGTCTTTCCACGAAGGTACGAATTAATTTAGACGTTTCGAAAAGTCGAGGTGTTACAAATTTATCATCTTTAAGCTATATACGAATATATATTAATTACCTATATTCAATTGATTACAAAATTTGTTATTGAGATCAATTAGTAACGCAAGCTTATATAAACATCAAGTTTATATTACTATATGAATATATTTATCTTTTTCAATTTATGTGACATTAATAAAAATATTTGATACTGTTCGAATAATTATAATTATAATTTTTGATATATTAATATTTTCCTCAATCTAGCCCTTTACTTATAAATACTCGACTCTAAAGAAAAACTTCCATTCAAACAACAAAACATTATAAGGTTGGTCAAGAATAAAACAAATAATTTAACTAAATGAAGATTAAATTAATCGTATATCAAATATGTAATTATTTTTTATTTATTTTAATTTAATAATTTTTTGGACTTTTGATGTTCAATTATCGAGTGAAAAAAGATCTCCTCTTATTGCTATTACGAGATCAATCAATAATTTTTTGTGTTACATTCTTTTTTGAAAGAACTCAACTAATTTCAATTATGTGCTACGATTAGTGACTAATGTTGATCGAACTTTTTCTTTTATGAAAGTTTAATGATTTGAAGAACACCAATTTCATGAAATCATGCATTAATACAATATAATTTCTTCTTTTTGTTATCTTTGTTCATGGTTTCATCCTCTACTTTATTAAATGTCGAGGGCAAATGATGAATATCACTCAACTAATAAATAAAAAATAGCTATATAACATTGATACGTATCAAAATCGCAGGAAAGAAAATCATTGTTCATACCAAAAAATGCAAATTTGATAAAAAAAAATATATAGAAGAAATGGTTCATATAAATACTTGACTCTAATACTTAGGGTCATTTGGTGTGATGTATAAAGAAAACTAATTTCGGGATAAATTTTTAATACCCCTCAATTCTTTGTTTGGTTACAAAGTGTGAGATAACTTATCCCATGATTAATAATTATGACTAGGATAAGTTATCCCTACTTGTGGGTAAAATACTAATCCCCGGATAACTTATTCCGGGATAAAAATGTAAAATAACAAAAGTACCCCCTTACCTTTTTTTATAAGCAAACAACTTATTCTTAGAAGGTACTAGGTAAATTACCCGTGCGAAGCACGGGACTGAACTCTTTTATTAAGCTTACATATGATTATTCAATAATATCGTTATTTTTTATACATACTCTACATTGTCAATAACATTTTATCTTAAGACAAAACATTCCTCCGAAATCTTAAAGTGCTATATCAATAACATAAGCATAAACTAATGACTGTAAAAAAACATATCAAAATCTGTACCAATAGAATGAAACATAAAGGAAAAATTTGAGCCCATTGAATGCACAGTGTCCCCTTAAGGAAATTATTCTCTCTAGTACCCGAGGTTTAAAGGAATAGATACTCTCAGGATAGAACGATTATATTCACAAATGTATTGATACAAATACAATGGTGTAGTAAGCCACTCAACAGGAGCAAAGTAACGCAAATATTTATTTATGCAGAATAAGAAGTTCAGAATTTTCGTTGTTTTAAAATGAGAGGAAATCCCTTTATTTATAGACAACAAAGGGTAGAGTCAACAAATGTTTATTGTGCTTTATCGGAAAGGTCACAACTCTTTGAAAAAGTTACAACCCTTCAGAAAGGTCAAAATCTATCATAAAAGTCACAACTTTTCATAAAAGTCGCAACTCTTCATAAAAGACACAATTTTTCATAAAAGTTACAACTTTTCATTAAAGTCACAACCCTTCATAAAAGTCACAACTTTTCATAAAAGTCACAACGTTTCATGAAAGGGAATGCTAGTTTTGGAAATAAATAAATTTTAAAAAGAAATCCTGGTTTGTGGTGGCGCCACGTAGGCGGGCCTAGGGTTCTCTTTTATATATATACTAGTAAAATCACCCGCGCCTCGCCCGGGAATTTATAAAACAATACTTAAAACCTATCAATCATTAAAGCTAAAACACTATATTATTTTACATACAAAATACGTAGTAACGAACATTAATAATGTAAAGGAAAATGAAAATTATAACATCTTATCATTTATCCTTAATAATATAAGCATAAATTAATGACTGTAAAAAAATATACCAGGATCTATAACAATAAAATGAAACAGAAAGGAAAAAATCGAGCCCATTGAATGCACAATATCCCCTTATGAAAATTATTCCCCTCTAATACCCGATGTTTAAAGGAATAGATTCTCTCGGGATAGAACGATTCTATTCACCAGTTTATTGATACAAAAAAAATAGTGTCAATGAGTGACTCAACAGGAGCAAAGTACACGAATATTTAATTGTGCAGAAAAAGAAGAAGAAGTTCAGAATTTTCGTTGTTTTAAAATGAGAGAAAATCCCTCTATTTATAGATAACAAAGGATAGTGTGAACAAATATTTATTGTGCCTTATCGAAAATTTCACAACTATTTGGAAAAGTTGCAGCCCTTCGAAAATGTCACAACCTTTCAAAAAAGTCACAACTTTTCATAAAAGTCGCAACTGTTCATAAAAATCGCAACTGTTCATAAAAGTCATAACTTTTCATGAAAGTCACAACTTTACATAAAAGTCACAATTTTTCATAAAAGTCACAGATGTTCATAAAAATCACAATTTTTCATAAAAGTCAGAACTTTTCATGAAAGTCACAACTTTACATAAAAGTCACAACTTTTCATGAAAAATGAAGGATAGTTTTGGAAATAAATAAATTAAAAGGGAATATTGGTTTGTGGTGGCGCCACGTAGGTGGGCCTAGGATTCTCTCTTTTATATATATATATGATATATATGATTTTTGTAAACAACCAACTCATTCTTAGAAATTATGTCCTACATATTTGACAAACCAAACAACCAATAAAAAAATAATCTCAACATAACTAATCCTATCATAACTTATTCCATCATTATCCAACATAACTTGTCTTCAAACCAAACGACCCCTTATAGTATCCAAAGAAAATAATTCTATTTAAGCAACGAAAGATGCAAGGTTAGTCGATCATCATCTTTTTGAAGTCCTACCAAACCATCTATATGTACTGATAGTTCTTATACATCTACAGTTGCATATTCAAACTACAAAATTTTCTTTCTGAAATTGTAGAATTCGTCATTCAAGGTTTTATAAAACTTGCTCACCAACTGAGATTCTAATGAAATCGGGGCTCAACTTCTGACTTTTGAGTACTTTTCTCTTCAACCGAAAGATGAAGGTTCGAGAAATCCAACTCGAGTTTCGATTATCAGGTATTTAGCTGAACCTGAAAGCAGAATAAGATTATCATCAACTTGAAAAATTCTAAAGTTATCATTCTGAGGGATACCAGTATGCAGAAGATCTGATACCTTCGCATGAGCTGCTAGCAAAATGATTCAAGCTCAAGTATATGTCTATAACCACAGCATTGCAAACTGCTTGTTCCGATATTGTGTCTTAATTTGTTCACTTGCTTTAACCAACAAATCATCCTTCGCAGAAAACAGGAAAGAGCATCAAATGTATGTAGAAAAGAAGAATGCATCTTCATTAAGAAAAGGAACTGACATGAATTACAGATTATAAATGCTTAAGAACTTACAGAAGACTTCGTCGTCACAGGATCAGTTCATGTAGCGAGTGTCAAAGCTGAGACATTTGTAATTTGATCAACAGATTCCAGTCCTGGAAACTGCCCTATATCATGTCCTTCAAGTGGCTTATATTCATCGTGCAAACCAACAGCAAACTCATCTGAGCAAGGTCCACCTTGTTCGAAGTAATCTGCAATCTGTAGGGAAGGTCCCATTATAAGCTTGGGAATAACATTTCAGCTTTAAACGTCAGAGTAAATACAATAGAATGAGTACTCCGTTAAAGACATTGTGAAGAGTCCCACATCAACCCTTTAAGGGTTGGGTGGTTTCTTTAATATGGCTCAGACAATCCTCACCTCTTGAGCTTAGCTTTAGAGGTTGAATTAGGGCCAAGAGATCCATTTCTTTATGGACACAAACATGAACAAATATTACTCTGGTTTAAGGTTATACATTTTATCATAATTAGCAGTGAGACAATAAGAAGGAGACAGAAAAATGAAATTCAGGGGGATTACTTGATCAGCAAGAGCTATGCCACTTAAAGCTGCAGCTTCTAAACTTGATCCAAGTAGCCAATCACCACATATACCAGCCCTTCCACGAGGATCAAAGATGCATGGAATTCCAGGAGTGTTGGTTGGAAGAGCTGCACCCCTGCAAAGTAGTAAAATAAACCAGTCCCATGTGATTACAGATGGATAGCAGAGAAGAATTTCTTCTTCAATAGATTTAGTAAAAAGATAAGCAGAAAACTCCTACAAAGGAAAACGGGGAAGTGGCATTAACAGGACTGGCTCATTCAATTTTTACAACAAAGCAACACACCATACTGAAGAACCATTCAGTACAGGGGGAAAGAAACACGAGTACATTTGAAGGCAAGAGTAGGCAGTAGCTAAAGAAGTTGCTTATACATGTAATATTAGAGCTCCTATAGGTATCAGGGCCAAGATTCAACAGCTCCTGTTTTAATTTGCTTTAGTTTTATTTTGCTGCTTGTAACTGAGTCTCAAGTAGATAGCAAACTGTGATAGTTTTGCTATGGTTTTGTCCTGCTTATCCTTTGGTGATTAATAAATTGTTAGTTAGCCCCCACCTCCACCCACCCACCCCCCAAAAAAGCAACACACATTTCTTAGAATACATAGCTTTCTCAGCATAGCACCAAGTCATGTTCTTGGACAATAACTGTAACCGAGACTCCAAATTCAACTGTTCAAATCCAATACTAACCCTAACATAGGAGCATCTAGTTGATAAAACACCCTCAGTGTTACTCAGAACCAGTTTTTGTTTGTGAGAACAGCTTCAACTCCAAGATATTCGACATGCTTCAGGAACTACAGTGCAGTAATAAGAAACACAACCATTGCCATAAAATTAGCAGCTTCAGAAGAGAAGACCCTACTAATAACACTCCACTCCCAACTAACAAAATTGTTCAACTGTTTACTGCCTTAGATTGAAATTGGATAGATGTGAGCTTGAAGGATCAATTGCCTCGATAAATTATATTAGAAAATCTATGATCAATAACAACGAAGAGAAGTCTCCGTCACCCAAAATTATAGACAAAACATGTAGGAGAAGAGGAAGTCATTTGCCATCTCAGAGAAGGTAATATAATTTAAGTGTCGGTTCATGTCATGCAGAAAATTCATTTCAATTGATCCAGATAGAAGAAGCTGAGAAGTGAAAAATGTGTCCTGAATAAGGCTTAATTTATATAGGTAGTGGTGCAGCATCGCTATGCCATAGTAACAAAAACTCTATGTGATAGTTTTCCGTTCAGTTTCTCATTATGCATTAAGCATTGCGACAATTAGCATACATTGACTAGATTGTTCAACATAACTTCATACCATAGTTGTAATTTTGTATAAAATGGCTTTTGGAGTGAGCTTTTTGATAGTCCTAGAGCCTTCTCAACACCCTCAAGCATAGCTTCCTTCACTTTCTCTGCCGTAGCATTTGGAATACTTTCCTGTTAAAGAAAATTTGATCATTCATGAGTATGCCCAATGCCGTCAGTATATGTATACGTGCACAAACACACACACACCCCACAAATAATATACATACATTCTTCACCTGAAAAGTTCTCTCAGCAATCATACTGTCCATGTATGTTCTATGTGGCTGCTGATATAGCAACTTACGACAAATCAGAAAAATTACACCATCCCCTAAAACTTGGTTCAGAACCTCCCATTTAACAAATTTAAAGATTGGAAACACTTCAAATATAATATTAAGCTAATACAGCTGCCAAGGGCCAAATATAATAAAACATGAATGATTGGCCTGCCTATCACTCACTTTTTAGATAGTTTAGGAGGGGCATAGGTGATAGATCTATTTGGTTTTGCTTACTGTATACTCCTGATGTAATTACTAAATAAAATACACTATTGGTGTATGTTTGTCTATAAAATGTTAACTTTATCAAAAAAAAAAAAAGTAGAGTCGAGTTTCTCCCAGTTGTGGAGTAGTCTCTGTTCCCATATTTTGTTTTGGTGTAAGCAGAAAGTTCCTTGTTGTATAGATGCTTGGGCGGAGTTTGTAGAGAAACATATTTTGGTATACCCCTTGTACACGGACAGTTCGCCCATGTTTATGAATGAAATACATTTACTTAATAAAAAAATAAATAGTTTGAGCTCAAAGTATTGTCACAGAAAGAGACCTGGGGGACTTTGTTCTGCTTTCCAAAGGTTGCAGTGCTGAAAAATGTCCAACATTGTGGACCACTATCTGAAGCTAAGAGTTTCTTAGTGTTGTTTGCCATCCATGAGACAGATTCAACCCCTTTTACAAAAGCCCCTTCAAAGGGAAGGGACGCTGCATTTAGTGCAGTAGGCAGAGGATCCTCAAATGCAGCAAGAAGAGCCCATATAGAACTGAGTTCAAGTCTCTGTGAAAGATTATGAAAAACAAAATCATGAATTGAAACAATAAAACAGGAAAGAAAAAAAGTATCAAGATACATACGCAACGATGAGAGAAGACCAGCTAATATTTGCCATTACCTTCATTTGTTTTGCAATGAGGGGTAAGCCTGATGCTGCAAGCAATCTGTTTGCACATTTTCCTGGCGACATGTAAAACAAAATATGAGCGTACCCAAGGAGAAATCACAATTGTGCAGAAGGTGTAAGTATCTGTGCTTTCTCTAGTACACTGAATGCATAGTCCTGTCAACATAAGCAAGCAACAATAAACTTACACAGACACTACTAAGAAATCATCAAAAGATGCAGGATTAAAGTTCCTGTCCAAAAAAATAAAAAAAGATGCAGGACTAGACCAATAGCAGGATGGATTGGCAGAGGTCATGCGGCCTACAGTTCCATAAATACTATACTAGATATGTGTCTCCATGGCTTTTCTTCCAATGGACTGAGAATTGGCCTGCCACCAAGGCAGAATCAAACATCAAAACTCATCATCTATTTGTTCATATACCATAGAATTGTAGAAAAAAAAAAAGTCAGAAGTGGATAGGTGGTTTTTTTAATTTTGCCTTCGGGTCTACTTTTGAGTGCTAGATTGATCATCATTTAATTGATTAATCATTTTGGTCTGTCTAGTAACTTCTTAATGGTCCATGATCATCATCTTTACCATGTCAATATTTTTCTTATCTCAAGTCAATTCTAGGAGTTTCGTAAAGCTTTGTTCTTTCTTAGGCTTTTGCTTCTTCTATTTTAATTAAATACTAATTGGGTCAGTGCAGCTATTTAACATTTAAAACCTTAGTCTTCAAAAGCCTAATAATTATTTCATAGTAAATACGCATTTTCAAAATTTCTATGAAGGCCAACTTCTCTTCTTCAAACAAGCATAAAACATTATTCACATATGTTTTCTTTATCAGTGCACTTATTCTCTAACTTGAAAAAGTTTTCCTCTTTTTCTTAACTAAAATCTCCTCGAGACCACACCCAAACAAAATGATTTTTTGGGCATTTTGTCTATGTGAAGATCTTGACATTACCAGTTGCATTTACTCCTGAAATCGCATGGCCAAAATGTTGCAAGATCTTGACATTACCAGTTGCATTTACGTTTTTTTAATAAGGTAAGGTGGTTTTATTAATCACCTCATTACAAACTTTTTTATTTATCCATAACCCTACTGTTTGTTGGTGATAATGGGAACGATCTAAGAATGCTTTTAGTTCCCATAGATCAGAGGACGATTAAAACCTTGAAAAAAATTGACAACCGAGAAATTTCCGAGGTTAGAGGAGCATGATTTGAAACTCGGAGGATATGCACTTATACACCACAATTTGTTTTTGTCTGCAGCAGGGTTCAAAAACCCAGGATGTGCGCCTAATCTACACATCAGGGTCACTCTTATCAGTAGACCAAAACCTTGGGGGCTAAAAAACTCAAATAATTTATTCTTCAATGAAACATGGAGATAAAATTACTTGATCAAAAGAAGAAAAGAAGGCACACAGAGATAAACTATGGAAAATAAAGGTTTTTCTACTGCATATAAGTTGAACAGCCAAAAACAAACATAGTTATAAGGAAAAGATGATAAAATAAAAGATAACAATTATTAGTTTACTTCAATAACTCCCACCCATAGCTATGAGGAGAAAAGGCTCTTTGAAGTGAAATATAGGCCAAAAAATATGAGCATCTTCTCTTTCACCACCACTAACTTTTGGCCTCTTTGACAGATTAAAGAGATAAACTCAATGATGGTTTGCTTTAGCACATTAAAATTTTGCTAATTTTTGCAAAGGAAAAGACTATCTAAAGAAAAAACTACAATATAAATTGAAAATAATTACCATTATGTGCAATGACAATTGCATCAAACTGCCCACAAGGCTTCTGCTTCTCACTCAAGTGCCACGTCCCATTAAATGGTTCAAGTGCGCTTACCCAACAAGGCCGTACCACATTGACCAAAGAAGTCTGCCCAACAAATCAAACTTTTATAAAATTGAGGGGAAATAGCACCCCAAAAAAATGACGCGACCAAAACATAAAAGGACAGTGAAAAAGTGAAATTTGATAAACTTACAAACACAAACATTAAAGAATTCCACTAAGCATACATTCTCAACAAACAAATTTGAAGGGAGTTGTTTAGTTGAATGGAGGCATTATGAGAAGAACGGTGTTAAGTATTACACAAAAGGTTATGCACCTGAGATAGTAATGAATCCGAAAGTGGGCGCATTCCGTTGACCCCTATATATTTAGGAGGTGAAGAAGGAAATGGAACAAAATGCCCACCAACTTCAAGCTCACCAATTGTACCCTTCCATTCACGAACCAAACCTCTCTTCAACCAGTCATCAACTAGCTCAGCAAACTTGGGGTTTGTCACTGTGAAGAACTGAGCTGCATGGTCAAATATCAAAGGCTGATGATCAATCATTCTTGTTCCCATTCTTCCTCCCAACCCATGTATTCCCTAAAGCAATCGAACATGATAAGAAGATACACCATAGCATTCTTCTACTGTGCATCATCATATAACTCTACCGATAACTGTCAAACAATTATAACAAACCAGATGGCACAGATAGTAATTGTTTTAATGAATGTTTGACAGCGTAAAATGTAAAACTTTGCCATACATATTTAGAGAAGAAACAAATGGCATAGATAGTAATTGTTTTAATGAATGCTTGCCAGCAGTAGTTTCTTTAAATATGCTTGCCATACATATTTAGAGAAGCCGACTTTATACTAGTTTTGGTTTCAAATTCATTTAAACACAATTAAATACTTCGACTACTACATTCATGGTCGTGTCAAAACGAAATGTAAACTGAGATGGAGGAATTAGTATACTCTCTTCATCCCAATTTTAGATGTCTTAGTTTTACAGGACACAGAGTTTAAGAAATAAGGGTACACTTTTGAATCTTGTCATCTTTAATTAAAGATTTGCGTATTCCTTTAAATCTTGTTGTCTTAAACTTGAAGGTAAGATGTTGTGATTGAAAATTTTACTAAATATAGAAAGACATACTCTTTCTTGGACAGTTTCTTAAGGGAAGTAAACATTATCACAAACGAACTAAAACAATGCAATATGAAAAGGGGAAAGGAATAACCAACCGTGTCGAAAACGGTTGAACGAATGCCTCTTTTCTCCAAGTAAAGAGCACAAGTAAGGCCAGACATTCCACCTCCAATAATCCCAACCACAGGATCATCGGGAATGGGTTTAGTAAAATTAACTTGTTCTTGACTCAGACTTTTCTTGATAGTTGATCTTCTTGAAGTTCCATATCTGGGTTTAAATTTTCTTGGACTTGTGCTCCTTCTCTGTGTGGGATTCCTGGATTCCATAGATCCCTTAATGCTTGATTTTATCGGAATACAGCGATTTGGGGTTATGGGGTTTGAAATATTGGGGAAGAAAATGGATACATTTGGGAATCTTGAAGATTTGAGAGGTTGGTGAAGGAAGGAAGAAGGGAGAAGGGGGTTATTGCAAGCGCTGTTCATGGAGGGATTGGAGGGAAAAACGAAGGGCTGAGATATTGAAGAAGACAACTTAAGGATAACGCTATTCTTATTGTGTTATTTATATACGACTAAAAAACTAATATGTTACAATAGCTAAAAACAACTTATTTTAAAAACATTTTTAAAAAACTAATATGTTAATAGCTAAAAACAACTTATTTTTAGAAATACGTTTAAAAATGACTTTTTTGAAAAAGAATAATTTGTATTTGGCTAATTCATTTGAAAATTATTCTTTAGAGTCAAATTACAAGAAAAGACAACTATTAATGTACTTCTAATATTAAAATTATTTTATAGAGAGAAACTATTTTATATCTACTATAAAATATTAATTAAATTTTTATTTTTTAAAATAAAAATTTACATGTTTAAATTTTCAATCAATATTATATATTTTTTGGGAGATTCAAAACTTAAATTGTTATTTCTTTCTTTTTTCTAATCTTATAAAAATATTGTTGTTACATTTTTTTCTAAGAGATAAGTGTCAAAAACATATCTAAATTATTGAGAGCATGAGTTTCATATCATCACTTATTAGTTTGAGAAACACACATCTCTCTTTTATAACACTCTCTCTTTTACTTAGAAAAAATTGTCACCTCATATTCCACATGGACAAAAAATTAAATAAATTAAGTATTAGTTAAAATTAAAGATTAAAAAGTTATTATCCAAAAAAAATATTATTTTTTATAAAATAAAAAGTAAAATATTTTTCTTACCCACTCTATCACTTCCTCTCACCGTACCTACCCCCTCCCATAGTTTAAATTTCTTTTATAAAAGTATATAATTTTCTTACTTCATCTCCCCCCCCTCCCCCTTCAAATATTAATTTAGATATTATTATTTTATATTATTTAAAAAAAAAAAAAAATTCTACCACTCCACCTAACCCTCCGCTTTCAAATTTTTATTCTCGTTTTGTAATAGATATATACATATTAGAAATATGTTTACTTGCCACCGCAAGATTTTTTTTTAAAAAAATTTACATTTATGTTATATTTGGTACATGAAAAAAAATTCCTAAAAATATATGTACATATCTAACTCAAAATGAGAAAAATGTAAAAGTAATTAAATAAATTAGAAGCCGAGGGTTAAATAGGATGGGGTAGATTTTTTATTTTTTATAATAAATAATATCAATTTTTTTGGGGAATGAGTGGGTAGTTTGGGGGGGGGGTGTGAATTTTTAAAAATCTATTATAAAAGATTGTTTTTTTTTAAAAAAAAAGGACGGGGAATTGTCTGGGGGGAGGGTGGAGGAGAGGGGTAAGAAAAATAATTTAAATTTTATTTTAAAAAATAATAATTTTGGGATAGTAATACTTTAATCTTTAATTTTTTATTAATATTAATAGTTTATTATTTAATTTTTGACAAGGTGAATATTTTATCCATGTGGAATGTCATGTGTCAAGGTTTTTTCAAATAAAAGAGAGAGTGCATTACACACCACTGAGGTGTGTTTGAGAACTAATATCCTCTATGTCCCTAATTACTTGTCCATTTTGACAAATCAAGAAATCACAAAAAAAAAATTACCTATTGTACCCTCAATTAATTACTTTGAAAAAAATAGAATTTTTTGAAAATCTTAAATTTTTAATTCATCCACTTCATAATTAATAAGGATAAAATGGTAAACTCATTATATCAACCAGTATTTTCTTAATAGGTGTGTCAATTCAAAAGTAGAGAGGTAATTAGGGACAGAGGGGGTAAGTGATAGTTTAGGTATGAAACTAAAAAAAAAGGATAGTTTAGGTATGTTTTTGTTACTTATCTCTTTTTCTAATTCTACAAAATAATACGTAAAATAATATATAATATATAAAATAATAATATATAAATATAAAATAAATTATAAAATTTATGATATAAAAATAAAAAATAAAATTCTTAAATGAAGGTTGACCAAAATTATGAAACATGATAATTAATTAATAAGAAATATATAGGTAAATATGTACATACGAAAAAAATATTTTAGTCTTGAGAAAAAATAAATTTTTGTTTCTGCTTTTTTTTTAAAAGCAGACAAACTGCTTCTACTTCCATTTAAAAGCATTTTTACTGATTTGTCAAACACTTAATTTTTCAAGAAAAATGTTTTTTTCTCAAAATAAGTGTTTCTAGCCTCCCAATAACAATGTCAAACACACTCTTAAGGATAACGCTATTGTTATTTAACATACCGAAAACATGAATCACTTCGAGTGAATTATATATTAAAAGAATTGAAACATTTGGAAAATTTTATATCTAAATTTTTGGAACCGTTTAAAAGTAATTTTGAGTTGATCAAGATTGAACAGTCAGTGTATAACGACTTTTTTTTTATGACAAGGGAAACCCGCACCAGACAAGCCCAGTGCGACGAGCTCGACCCATAAGGCAAACCCCTTGCTTTCGCTGGCAGGGGGTTTCGAACTTGAGACCTCTAACATGGAAGTCCCAAGCCCAAATCACTGGGCCACCCCGAAGGGCTTTTTCTACGACTTTTGACAAACTATATTATATAGTTAGTGTATATTTTCTATGACTTTGGCAAAACTATATTGTATAGTCATTATATATATATATATATATATTTGTGATTTTTGGCTATTTTTATATATATAAAACATGTCTATATTTATCGTAAATGAATTACTTTATTGTATATATTTAAAATTAGCCAAAAATGAAATCCCAATTTAGAAATATCATCCAAAATGTCATTCAGCTTAGAAATTAGAAGTTTAATGATAAAGAATCTCACTTTTCCACGGTGAAGTGAATACATGAGCTTGTGTTCACATGGTTTCAAAATATGTTATTTTATATCTCAATTTATGTTGTACAAATTAAATTTTGAAAGTCGAATAAATTTTTATATATTTTTTGAAATATTTGAAATTGTTAATTATTGTGATTTATAATTATCGGTTTCAAACAATGTATTAATCTCATTGTCCCAATTCGTGTGGGACGGATAGAATTTGGAGAGCCAGCTAAATTTTTTAAATGATTTTTAAATTGTTAATTATTGTGATTGATATTAATATTTTTCTTACGTAATATTCAAACAATATATGTAACTCCTTTTGTCTCAATTTATGTGGCACTAATAGAATTTTGAGAGTCATTCAAAATTTTAACATTTTTTAAAAATATTTTAAGTTGTTAATTATTGTAATTTTATAATACTTTTGACGTAACTTTTAAATATATAATCTAATATTTTCAGTTGTTCATTATTGTTCAAATATATAATCAATTAAAAGGGAAAGTAAGACAAATATTGAAACTGACTACTAAATTTTTCAGAAATGAGCCCCACACATTTTAAGCAAATCGCCCTCAGATATAAACACATAACTCAAACACACATATAGTTTAAGAATTGTATACTTATAGCCTCTTATCAAGTAATATAGCGAAAATAAGTTTCATAAATAGTATTCTACCCCCTGGCATACACCCTTGTGCACTATCCTACTCGCTGCTATTTGTCTTAGATTTTCTATAAATACTTTTGGAATAATATTTCGGCTTACCTATTGAACACAAGATACTCCCTCCAGTTCAATATGAAAATTTTTTTATGGCCAAACAACTCCAAAATAAAAAAAATAAAAAATCATGACCTAACACATACAAATCACACAAAATTAGGCAGAATAAAACAAAGATGGCATACGACAGCGGAGCAAGAAATATACAACAATAACATACCCAGTGAAATCCCACAAGTGAGGTTTGGGGAGGGTAGAATGTACGCAGACCTTACCCCTATCTCATGGAGGTAAAAAGGCTGTTTCCGAGGAGCAAGAAATATGAGCAAGGAAATTCAAATTATGTCAACATAGTAATTTAAGATGGCATAAAGATGAAAATAACATGGTTTGGTTTCTTTTCAAAATGATGAGCAATACAAGTATGAGCAACCAAACAGCCACTTATGCCTCTCAGATCATAACTCCATAGGATCCTTTTATAGGACAATATTATAATCAGTCGAACTATATATCAGGGTACAATATATCCCCTCTTCTTTGACATGGTTTTTCTACCTTTTTTTTTATAGCTATGCTGGTTCAGTGTGACCCTTGCAGAAGACCTCAGCGCAACGACAAACTGGTCTACCAGAGGACTCCCATCCATTAAAACCACACTCCAATACCATAATGTTTTTTATTCCAACATCATCTTTCGATTCAGCTAGATATTCAGCAAGCCTCCTTGCACATTTTGGTCCTCGAACCTAGAAAATAGTCATTCACAACTCAATAAGTTCAGTCATATGTGAAAACAAGAGACGTGGATAGGAGGTATTATTCTCCTCTTGTACGACACAATTCAACACGTTAAATGAATAGTTCTTTTTGAAGATGATGTAATATTCAGTTCCCACTAACATACCACTCTTGCATTATGAAAAAACTTTTGTAGAGAAAAAGTTGTTATGGAGAAAAGTAACTATTTGTATTTATTAGCTTAATATATAGCCGAAAGGAAGTGCTACTACTTGCACTATGAGAGAAAATCAAGTATGAGAAATATTCAGAACTACTACAAAAGTTAGAATTTGAGTTAAATAAGTTATAACATAACCATTCCATACCTCTAGACAATATTAGACATTTTTGCTCGTTCGATCTTTGAAAATCCATGTCTCTAATGTATTATTATTTTTCTGATAACAAGGGAAACCCGCGGTCGCTACCCTTTGGGTGCGAAACAGGGCAAACCCCCGCTCCTATGCAATATTTCACAAACCACACAGGAGAGGTAAATCTGTAATGTATTATTAAACTGGCAATGTACAGTATTATACCTTAAAGGAAATTAGAAGATAAGAGATTTTGGAGAAAATTTTCTGTGTCTATTTCTATCCACTGTAGCTGTTTTATACAAGTTCTGTACATAAAAATAAATGAGAAATGGAAATACAATATTTACACCTGTCCATTCTTTATTTGTCTATGTACTAGCAAAATAACTAATTAGATTCTTGAGTGTGCATAGCACATGCTCCTTCACAGCTGTATTTGTGTGTGTGTACGTATGAGATTATGTCCAGCTGATGTGAGATCAATGGTCCTTGGGTCTACATGTGTCCTCCCTTTTATTTACACTAAAATTTTAATCTCCAACTTTGGACATAGACTTCCTGTAGTCTGAAAATTGATCTGCTTCTCTCCTCTTCTCCATTTCATCATCTTTTCCATTTCTCTGTTTAATTACCAGACCATGTTGTACTCCAATATACCTTTAATGTAGTATACGAGTACTCTCTCTCTCTCTCTCTCTCTCTCACTTAGCACTTCCTGTGCACTACGCTAAGAATAGGGTCACAAGTGCAAAAACCAAAAGCAAGAATTAACATAACATGACCCTTTAGGGTTAAAACTATTGCTATTTTTCACAGTTTTGAGAAAGGCAAGCCTCATTTTAAAACTTTACCTCCTATTTCTAGAGTTATTTGTTGTAATTACAAGTTGACGCCATCAGCTATCAGTTGTCTCATTTCCAGGTTTACTCCAGACTAGCAGCTCTGCAAATTACAACTTCATGCTTCTGATAATCACAGACTCACAGCCTTAGGGTATTGCTTTGCCTTTCTCTATCTCTCTATTCTAACGGTCTACCCTAATCTTTCTATATACTTTATTCATTGAACTTTTAGTTGTTGCTTCATCCACGAGAACATATATAGCAAAATTATGATACAAATGACATATCCACCAATGCTAGCACAAAGAGTTAGGAGATGCTTCATCTTCTCCTTTATTGAAATGGATATACATTCCAAAGAGACCACTAAACAAAGTGTTTTTTTTTTTTTTAATGACAAGGGAAACCAGCAGCCGCTACCCTTTGGGTGCGCAGAGGGTAAAACCCCCGCTCCTATGCAATAGCTCGCAAACCACTAAACAAAGTTTAATCAACTTTTTTATCATAACTTTTTGGAGAACCAAATTTTTGAATCCCAACAAAGCCGACAGCCCTAACACCACCATTTGGCGTTTAGGGGGAAAAGTTGGGGTATTTGTGACTTGTGAGGACTCAAGGATTGTTACTCTGGAGCAATTCCAGAACAAAACCAAACTTTGAAGGTTTATACTAAGGCATAATGTGCTTTCAGCAAAGAGACAAAGATATCAGTGGCATGATTACTTTTAGTCTACTATTCAGTTCACAACACTCTAAGAATTTATTAAAGGGGTCCAGAAATTTCTGGCATATTACATGTTAACTGGACCTCGGATATCCTCCACGCGCTATAACTAATTTTAGGACTACAATACCTGATATTTCAGAGAAGCTTGTAGGGTAAGCTTGATACTAGGAAGTAGGAAGGAAATTTTAGCAATGAAGAATATTCATAATTAGGGAGAAAAATAAGATGAGACTCTCTAAAGTCTTTCCTTGCTTCATTGTGTATCTTTACTGATCTCAATATCTCTAGTTCCACCAACTGCAATAACTCTAAAAAGTTATTTCTCCAACTAGTAGCAATTGAAATCCTATAACAAGATACAAATGAGAGTCCAACTAGATACAATCTTTACCAAGTACAAATGGATATTGTAAAGATATAACACTTGATTGAGCCTAACTCGATCCCAAAAACTAGCTCAAGATGGGAGGATTGTCCAAGTCCATAATAAGCATATCACTAGTACATTATCCAACCAATGTGAGACTCTAACTCACTCTAACAACCCCCTTAATACCAGGCTCAAACAAGAATGGACTTGACCCTGATACCATGTATAGATATGACACCCTAACCCAATCTCAAAATATAGCTTAAGAGGGAAGGATTGTCAAATCCATATAAACAGATCACCAGTCCATTTCCCAACTAATGTGGGACTCTAACCCACTCCAACAGATGAGGAAACAAGATTAGTCCAGGGCAGCTTCACAAAGAAATGCATCAACAGCAGATAAACAAAAAACCCCAAAAAGGAATTCAAAGATAGAATCTTTAACAAAAAACAGAAATACCCAATTAAGGAAATAAAAAACAGATATACAAACATTAGAAAGTGGGTAAAAAGTATTAAACAAGATTCAAACCTGGCTAAGAGCACAGTGGAAAACAAGGGTATCTTTGCCATTAGCAGCTTGAATAAGACTGGGTATTTTATCAAGAAAAGTATCACTGGCAAAGTGAAGCGACCCAGCTATGTGCCCATCGTAGCTCCTCTCATCATCCCTGCAAATTTGAGGCCAAAAAATCAAGAAACCGATATGGGGTTTTGCAGAAAATATACAGAGAGATCTAGAAAATTATGTAAGTGGGAATTGAGCTTTGTAATCACCTGACGTCGACGATGGCGATATTTGGACGGCGTTTGAGAGAGAGAAGCTGAGAGCCTGTGATGTATGAGATGCTCCTAGCCATGGGTTCCTCCTGTCTTTGGCTTGTCAAGTTTCTCCAAAAACAAGAAAACATGGACAAAGCAAAAGGAAAATAATAGTTACAAAATTGAAGATAATTTTCCTTTAATATGTAACTAAGGAATATTATCATAATACCCACCAACATTAGTATGAGAAAATTTCAAAAACAACTAAGACTTTGAAATATAATTAGGCTTATTAGTTACAGTTGGTTTTATTACGATTCGTAGTTATGTATTAAAAGGAGGAGGAAGGCGAGCGGGATTTGGGAGAGAGGAGAGAAACATAATTGATTTGTATAGCTGATCGATAATTATATCACAAATATAATTGATTTGTATTAAAAAAAACTAGCTACTAGAAGGAGGAGAGAGACGAGTGAGATTGAGAGAGGGAGGAGATACGCGAATGAGATTTGGGAGAAAGAGGAATCGGGCTGGATAGATACAAATAATTTGTATATTTGATCGATAATTGTATATCTAGCCGATAATTGTACCACGAATACAATTGATACAACTGATTTGTAACAATGAATACTATTGGTGTTCAATTCATTGATGCAAATCAATTTTGTCAAGATTATTAACGAATATAATTTGTATTCAAATATAATTTGTATCGGCGAATACAATTGTATCAACAAATACAATTGTGTTATTATTATAATTCGTAACAAATTGTAGTTGTATTCATGTGCATTTGTATTCATCTTTAGCCTTTTGTATTGTATTTATGTGTTACCATTTATATTTATGTCATTGATTATTACAATTTGTATTAGTATTGTAGAGAGAGATAGGAAGAGGAAGAGGAAGAGGCAAAAGAGAGAGAGAAGAGAGGCAAGTGAGAGAGGACAGAGATAGAGAGAGGAGAGAGACGAGTGAGGGTGAAAAGAGAGGAGAAATGTGGGGGTGGGAGGGATGGAGAGACGAGAGAGAAATTTGTTATAAAAGCATAACTATAGCTACAAATTGTAATTCTTTTAAACTATAGTTATATATAATAAATACATATCACATATTTGTCTTCTAATGTAATTTTTCTTTAAGAATCTACTTGTTCACACCTGATGTTGAATGACACTAATATATGTTGAGGTCAAATTAAAAAATACATTTATGTATTATGCTATTTATATTAAATAATATAATAATATAGCTAATGTAATCTCAAAAGTGAAAAAAATAACGTGTATACAGAAAGTATTTGCAAAATCAAAATATATTAATTTATTATAAATAGAATTTAATAAAGTACGATTATATACTACTATGAATTACAATTAAAGTACAACGACAAATAAAAAACTAAGCTCACACAAACTCATAATAAGGAATTTAAAAGAGGATGGAACTCTGATCGTTTGGATTTGAAATAATCAAATGAAAAATATAATATTATGATCCTTTTTTAAGTTTTGTATGAGCATATGTTTCCATATATATAAGAGCCGTAATAATTTATTTATTTTTTTACCACAAATATTTTTCCTATCCTACTATTATTTCAAGAACAAGAATATATACTTATCACAACTTAACATACAACGGATAGTGAATTTTTATTTATATCTTTTATTGGTGTTCTTTATTTAAAATTCAAATTCAAAATAAATTGAGTTGTGCCTAACCCCTTAGATTTTTTCAATGTGAAATCATGATTGTTGCAACTTGCATTCATATACAATTAAAAAAAAAATACATCCTCTTTAATTTGTGTAATAGTAACTTATATCGCAAAATAAATTGTAGTACTAAACTACTAACCAATTTGAACAGAAAAAATAAATTGAAACGAAGTACATTCTAATTAAGAGTAAATAAGATTGAGATAATAAGTAAATCATACAACTAAAATTTTCTCATGTTGGGTCAAATATATTCACTTTTCATTATCATCAAAACAAAACTATTGAATATACTACGTATATTATTTTACAAATAACAATCTGATGATATATTCCTACGGGGAATCTCTTCAATTTACAATCCATTTGGAGCAACCGATGATCGACATTA
This sequence comes from Solanum etuberosum, assembly GCA_029582245.1. Lineage (NCBI taxonomy): Eukaryota > Viridiplantae > Streptophyta > Magnoliopsida > Solanales > Solanaceae > Solanum > Solanum etuberosum. The sequence continues at coordinate 88,676 of JAJONR010002467.1, read as the reverse complement.
AATCTCTTTCGGTTTGAATATCATCATCGAAATTAATTGCCCTTTTGACGCTTGCAATAGCGCTTTCCCGCGAGTTTACTTTTTCTTTTTGCAACTGCTTCTCCCACGATGCAGCCTTTTTCTTCATCTTTTTTTCGTCAAACGCTTTGCCAAGAACTTGTTTTTGAGATTTCATGATCACGTTAGCGTAGCGCTTCTTTAACATTGCGGCCCTAAGAATCTTGTTGTCCTTTTCCAACGTCTTAACATCACGCATCAGCATAACTACGTAGCTAATCTTTAAAGATCTAAGAATACTGTAACAGTGAACAAGTAGCCCTAGATTATTGTAATGCGGATGAAAAAGGTAACAATGGCAAAGTATAATATATACATATAGTTGTCCATTTTTCGTATTGGAAAGGGATTAGCAAAGTTTCCTAAAATTATTGGAAAAAGATTACCTAAGTTTCCTAAAATTAATTAGGAGCAGTAGTTACTAATATGGAAACTTATAAAACGCGTAATTCCTCATTCAATTCGTCACAGATTATATTTGTATTCATGTGCATTAGTGTTCATTTGGTGTATTGTGTGTTGTATTTATATATTATTTATATTTGTTTAATTGATTTTTATCATTTGTATTGCAGAGAAAGAGAGGAAGAGTCGAGAGAGAAAGGCCAAAGAGAGAGAAGGGAGAGGCGAGTGAGAGTGCGGGGAGAGAGGAGAGAGAAAATTGATATAAAATCCTAACTATAGCTACGAATTGTAATTTTTTTAAACTATAATTATGTATATTAAATACATATCATATGTATGTCTTCTTATGTAATTTTTCTTTTTTAGTAGGAGAATTTATAATAATGTCAAACTGATTTTTCTGAATCATTTCAAATTTGATTCAAGCGTCAAATGTTGAGAGAATTAGAGGATTGAAGTAATAATACATACTTATCACAACTTAACGTAAAACAGATAGTGAATTTGTTTATGTCTTTTATTGACGTTCTTTAATTACAACTCAAATTCAAAATAATCGAGTAATACAAAATCACATTAATAATATGAAGACATTCACAAGTTTTGTTCAATGTGAAATCCCCAATTGTTGCATTCATATGCCATTTTAAGTTTTAACTGTCGTTTAAATTCTCGTAACTATATTTTTCACTTGTATAAAAATAAGGGGAAATTATATAAAATAGCAAACTATTAAATTCAAATTAAATGTTATAACCACAGTTTAATTTAATTGTAATCCGTAGCAAACTGTTGTCATTCGCCTCTCTCCCCAGCTTTCTCGCTTGCCACTCTCCCTCTCTTGCTCGCCAGTCTCTCCCTCGCCTCTCTCACTTTATACAAACATAAATGTATAAAATGCGTTTGTGTTTGTATAAAGCGAGAAAAAAGTGTATATACTAATACAAATAAATATATTTTCGTCTTATACACTTATAATTATACAAATACAAATCTTCCCCTGCCCAGTTCTCTTTTGTCTCTCTCTTTCTCGCTTTATACAAACACAGATTATATAAATTACAATGTATAATTTGTGTTGTATAAAGCGAGAGAGAGATTTGATATACAAACGTTCTATTTCGATTCAATTGTATACAAATTCAAATTTTATGCAGATATACAAACACATAAAATTGAATTGAGAGGCTGCCAACGATTTATACAAACGAGAGGCTGGCAGCGATTTATACAAATGAGAGGCTGCCAGCGATTTATACAAATATTATCATTTTATTTAAATATATTAGATAAAGTATGATCTCATGGACTAATTTACGACCTTTGGCTATAGATAATTAAGGTTGTTGATATTTATGCAAGAGAAAGCTTGTGCATATATTCCTTTGATAAATATCTTATGCATATATGTGATCACATTGTTATTGTTAAATATTAATAAAAAGTTAAACATATTGGCTAGGTCAAAATCACTTCTCATTATTACTAACAAACAATTAAATGGGGAAAATGTAGTAATTGTACTAAATATAATTATTATTCTACAAATATCAATTCAATTCAATAATCTATTTGCTTCAAATTATGTAAACCTAGGCCATAACTCTTCTATATCCATACACTCTTTTCATATGCTATTTATTTATTTCACAAAAGCAAATAAGGAAATTCAAGTACCTAACCAATCATCATGTCCCTTTTTTTTTTTGAGAAAACAAGCAAAGCACTCTTCAACTGATTATCGACTTGCATCATTGATAATCATTAACAATTTTTTTCCAGTCCTTTGATGTTTGCAATAGCGATCCGAGCCGCTTCTCTATCTTTTTTTTTCGCTGCGACCAACTGCTTCTCTTGCAACTCAAACTGTTTCTTCATCTCTTTTTCATCAAACGCTTAACCAAGAATTTGTTTTTTTGGCTTTGAAGATCATATAAGCATATCGTTTCTTTAACATTTTACCTCGAAGGATCCTGTTATCATTTTCCGATTCTTTAGCATCAATGATAACAAAATCTGTAGCCGGGATCTTCCTCTTCCTGCAGTACGCCACATTCTCAGTGTCGAGTAATTTAGGCTGAGAATTATGAGGAATCACCATAACGTAACTAATGCACAAGAAATTTAGTAAACCCTAAAGTTTGTTGAATGGAAAATGAGCTTGTGCTCTCCCTTATATAGATGTGATATCTTACAGGTAATAAATAGTTGTACACTTACAGCTAAGCAAACGACAAAAACTAATTATATTGTTATTACAGTAATAACCAAGTACACTAACAACTTTCCAATTCCACTAATCAGTGTAATTAAATCACAACTTCTACTTTATCACTCCTCCTCAAGCTGACACGTATAAAGACATCTAAAACACCTAGCTTGGAATCAAGATGACTCCAAATGTACCTGATGAATTTTGATACAATTGATGATTATGACTCAATTTCTTCAGCAACTCAATGTCTATTACAACGGTAAGGATGGAAATGGAAATGGAAATGGAAATGGAAATGCAAAGTACTCTTCAATTTATCATCGACTTGCAGTATTGATAATTACCAACAAATCTCATAATAGCTTGAAGACCATCGTCGAAATTAACAGTCCTTTTGATGCTTGTAATAACGATTCAAATCGCTTCTCTATCTCTTTTCCATTGCGACTTGACTTTCTCTTCCTGCAACGGCTTCTCAGGCAACTCAAACTATTTCTTCATCTCTTTTTCATCAAACGCTTTACCAATTATTTTATTTTATTTTGGATTTGAAGACCATATAAGCATATTGTTTCTTTAGCGTTTCGCCCCGAAGGATCCTGTCATCCTTTTTCAATTATTCAACGTCAATGATAACAAGATTTGTAGCTGAGATCTTCCTCTTCCTGCAGTATGCCACATTTTCAGTGTCAAGTAATTTAGACTGAGAACTATGAGGAATCACCAGAACGTAACTAATGCACAAGAAATTTAATAACCTTAAGTTTGTTGAATGGGATCCCTATGCTTTACTCTACTCTTCATCATTTCAGCCCATCTAGCAAAGAGACTTGAGACCTCAAACTTTCCAGAGAACTTCATCCTCTTAGCCAACTCCTCCAGTATATCAGGCTTACCACCCCGAGAAAAATCAGCAGCAAATTTGTTGTAGTCAAGTTGAGGTGCTTTCATGCCTTTGTCTATCATTTCCTCTAAGTATTTACAAGACTCCATAGATCGCCCCTGCCCTATAAGCCCTCCAATGAAGACGGTGTAAGAATTTTCATCTGGACAGCAACCCCTCAGGCTCATTTCCTCCCAAGTTGCATGAGCCATGTCATAGTTCTTTGTCATAAAGAATGATTTCATCAACATATTGTAAGTGTGAATAGTAGGTTGAATTCCATTTCGGATCATCTTTTTATATAAAGTAACTGCATCATCTGGCATTCGTCGATTTATTATTAATTTGATCAGTGCATTATACAGTCTTGCATCAGGTGGGCATCCTTTTTCCTTCATCTCCCTCAGCAATGCAAAGACTTTATCCATCCTCTTTTTATTTCCAAAGCCTGTAACCAAACAGGTAAAAGTTGCAGCATCTGCCTCACATCCAGAGCTAAGCATTTGCTCAAAACCGGCAACTGCTTCATCCATCTTACCCTGCTTACACGAATCCCGGATCAAGATCGTATAACTTCTTGTATTAGGTGATGGACCCTTCGCTTTCATAACCTCAAACAGTTTGATCGCATCAGACCTTTTTTTACACTTTAACAGCCCTTCCAACATTGTGTTATGGGCGACAATATCAGGTTTAAATCCCTTATCAATCATCTCATTCCACACTTTACCAGCATCCATCAGATTCTTTACCCTACACCAACCATTGAGCAAAACCGTATATGTTAGTAAATTTGGTGTGAATCTATGCTCCAATTTCTCAAACAATAATTGTGCTTCTTTCCCAAGCTTTGCCCTTCCCAGGGCATCAAGTAAACAATTGATTGTCTCCACCCCAACTTTAAACTTGTACTTCTTCATCAACTCAAACATCCCAATAGCTTTCTTCCGCTCTTTTGCTGCAGCAAATGCTTTCATGGAGATCAAAAATGCCTCCATTGTAAGCAAACCTTTCTCCCCCATTTCTTCAAGAACCGAAACCATAGTCTCAAACTGCCTCGTCTTTCCAAGTATTGCCATCATTGCATTATACGTTCTTGAATCATGAGCATACCCTGGCCTCTGAGACGCCCAACAAAAGAATCTGAATGCTGGTTTTCTAGCATGCTTGAACCTCTCCAACACATCTACTACCAAATCATGGCTTAAGTTGATCCCACATTCATCCAAAACAGCCTCCATATTCCGATCTAACGAAAACAACTCATCAATAACCTTACACACCCTATCCACCTCTTTAGGATCCGCCTTCGACACCGCCACCCTCTCATCACTCTCACTCTCAACATCATTATCACTTTCTAATTCACCATCATTATCTACACAACTACAAATTCCCCTACAACTCAACTTCAAATTCGAATTAATACCAGTAAAATAAAAATACCCTTTTGATGAAAAATCCCAAATCTTTCTGGGACTACTAAATAACAACTTCCCTTGAGATGTACAGAGTGAAGTTTGTACAGTGCTAAATTTCTTAGTATTCAACTCCAAAAACTTCACATCTTGATGAGTATTAGTAAAATAAAAACACCCTTTGGGCAAAAGAGGCCAAATCCTTCTGGGATTACTCAGTGGCAACTTTTCTTGAAAAAAACAGAGTGAAGTGGGGTGTGGCAAAAGAGATGAAACTTGACAATGAGAAAAATGGATACTACAATGAGCAAGAGAATGAAACAAACGAGACAAGGGCAGAGAGCTACCAAGAAGACAGAAGGCTTGCTCTCTTCTTCTAAATCTTCCTCGTAGGCTTGCCGCTTGTTGGTCATCATCGAGAGAGGATAACTGGGTGGCGGCGCTGTGGAGGAGTTGGTGGCCATTGAAGTTGAGCAGTGGAAATGAGTGCGCAGAAGGCTTAAAGATTGCAACTTTTTCAAAATTCCTCATGGAAATAGCCATTGGGAGTCCATTGAAAGTAGAAAAAAATTGCCACCAATTTGGGATTTTTGTGCTGGTTTTGCAAGATCGCAGCGGCGAGATTTGGGCCGATTGAGGACTATTAAGATTATGATTTTGTGAGAGTTGTACTGTGTGCATGGTAATTTGTACGTTATCTTGTTAATCTAAATTAGTAATAAAATGTTCCAATGAGACACTTTTCATTTAAATTTTGAATAATTTTTTTTGTATGTGTTCTCTTTCAGTGATTAGGTTATTAAGTTGACCACATAAAATATATCATCTTGTTTAATCAAACTCATTCGCCTCAATAAGTCTCATAAAACCTCATGAGTTTTCTACTTGAGGTTGATGCATATAATTAAAGAAAATATTGTAATTTATGTGATTAACTGAACTAGGTAATAAATGAATGAAAACATGTGTAAAAAGGTTTTCGAATTTTCGTGGAAATTGATTCATTTATTTAAGCAGAATAAGATGCTTGATTTTACATAGTAGAGACTGTAGTTTCATACTTATTAGACATAGTATATTCCAAAAGAAAAAAGTGATCATAAGCTTGTCTTACAAGTTAACAAACATTGATTATATGAATCATCACTGATCATGTCGCTTCATATTTCTGCAGTAGCTTTTACTGAAACACTTATTGGATTGTACCCTTTAGCGCCCACCACTGAATTCTTGCTGCTTCTTCACTCTACTGTTTCACATATTAGATTTTGGGTAACAGATAACAGCATGTCAAAACGAAGAATCATTTCACCTTAGCAAATTATGCCACAAAAGTACCCTACAAAAGCAACAACCTTCATGATTATATCCTTATGAAATGATGATTTTTTTCTTTATAAATAGTACCAAATAGGCAAAAAGCATATCATTTTATAGAAGAAAGTAACTGATTGCTATCTGTTCCTACCAAGTTTGTAGTACAGACCAAACAATAGTATTATCAAAGTACACATTAATTAATCATGAAGTGATAAGCGTTTTGATAAAAACACATATCATGCATTTATTCGTTTAATACGAACACCCTTTTATCCCTTTGAACAGAAGAGAAAGATGGGAACACAGCAATTCACTAACCGAGTGTCGTCGAGCACAAACTGTCCAGCCATCTTTTGGAGATATATAGAGTACTAGTCACTCAATAGATGGGCAAGGAAACAGCAAGACAACCCAGCCAAACTGTTCTTAAAGTTATGTTTATAAACAAAATGTTCAACAGGAGTCTCTTTCTATGTAACATATGTACCAAATGAAAATTACATATAATATACAACACAGTTTCAAAGCATCACTTCAACAAGTCATTGCCGAGAAGAAAGGACGAAGGCCAATTTGACCTTGCCTGGAACATCTCGATTCGATGATAAACTACAAAGAAAAAGAAAAAGGAAATGAAAAAGAAGACTAATTGCTCAATGCTCATGATTGAGCAGCAATTTCTTCAGTCACTTGCTCTGTCATTGTATCAGAAGCCTCCTTCATCTCTAACACGGGAATTTCCTTTATCTCCTTGACAGAAGCTTTGTTTGTCACCTTAACCAGAGCTTCCTCTGTCTCTTTCATTGGAGTTCCATTTGACTCTGCTATTGGAGTTTCCTTTATCTCCTTAATTGGAGTTTCCTTCATCTCCTTCAAAGGGGATTCTTTTTTTGCTTTCACCAACTTTGTAGGTTCTTTAACTCTGGGAGTTCCATTACTGATTCGACCACTCACACGATCTTTGCTTTTGGGGGTGGGTGGGGTAGGACTGCCTTGTTTGTAAACACCAATGCTGTGACGACCCTTTGCAGAAGCTTTCTTTTCTTCAGGAGATGTTCCGACTGCGTCACTACAGCTCTTTCTACGGGTTAGATTTGGTGATTTGGCACGAGTGACTGGCAGCTGCATGCAAAGCAGGAACATTTTTATTTGCTTATAAGGATACAAACTCAATCTAGTCCATCAAAAAAACAGAATTCAAGGTTGTTGCATGATTGTTTGATCAATTACTCAGGGAGTAGAAGACACATTTAGGTCTAAATTACATTCAAAATATGTCATTTGTAGAGTTGAGTTGCCTCAGTTATGTCTAATACCATCCCTTTTGAACATAGACTAAACGTGCAAATAGAACACATGCATTCCACAATCGATTGCACTAACTAGCATCTTCATGTTTTATCTTCTGAAATCCTTTATCACATGGCATTTAAAGTTAAAAAATTGGTCATTCATATTGTATGCTGGTCAAAGCCTTAACTTCATTGGACAAGTTTCTTATACAGGGTAGAAGGAAAAACATTAGCAATAGGGAACCAACTTCCAACTATAATCAAAGAGTATATATATATACGTGAAGAGTACCTTCTTAAGTTCAGCCTTTGGAGGTGGCCCTTCACGGTAAAAATTAGGAACTGGATTTGCTCTGTAGGACATGGACTTTCTAAGCTGTCTTATTGCTGCTTCTTCCTCTTCCTAGAATTTGTAGAGAATAAGTTAGGGGTCAATTATCTTACTTCACGACATGTCTATTTTTCTCCCCACCAGGCCTAAGAAGTTGGGGCAATCAAAATGTTATGAGAAACTAATACATGCATGCTACAATATAATACCTTTGTTCTGGCTGCATATTCTTGTTTCTCCGCCTCCAGAGCTTTGTGCTTTTCCTCTAACTTTGTGTAATACTAGATAATAAAATGAGAAAGATTGAGATAGCATCATTTGTTGAGAAAACAAAGCACAATTACAAGTTAATTATGAACGAGGAGAGGAGCTTGTAAGAAGGTTAACAAGAATTTCATTCAAAGGTTCAGGAAAATACCTCTTTACGTCTCGCTGAGCGTTCAGAACATTTAAATGATGGAGCTACAGGAACAGTAACCTTGGACCTAACTGTCCGCACAGAGGCTGCAGTTCTATGAAAGATAAGGAAGATTTTCCCAGAAGAAGAAGAAAAAAAAAACAGAAATTTTTAATAGTGAAGTCTGCAAAAAGAGGAATTAGAAATCCAATAAAAGGATACGAGGAAGCCAAAGACCAGTTATCATCTTCATCCTGAATCCGCAACTTCCTTGTCATCATGGGAGAATTTTGCTGCAACAAGATAAATAATTCTCAAAATCAGTGGCCTGATCATCAGGGCACAAGAATTACATGACATCAGAGGATATACAAGTATTATATAGAGTTATGAAGGGTGTAAAATAATGACATCAAAAGACTGAAATATGAGTAGTATGGAAGCCTGATAAATTCAAACAAGATACTGAATATGCATTCGGTTCAGATTGCAGTAAATTATCGTTCTGCTTGCTGCAGCCGACTTCTTTTTGTCCTTCTTCATTCAGTGACTAACTCACTTAAGTTGCAATCCAAAATCAATCTATCTACTTTTTGGCAAAACCTGAGTCATGATTTGCTGAAGGTTCCCAGTTAATGCTACTGTGATATCAACATCAGAATTTAAGCCTATTTTGTTTACATAGTGATGAGTTTGAAGTTTCCCACTAAGCATCCAGACAGCATCATAGAATTTAAATCTTGACATATTTATAGAGGAGTGAGAAGTTATCCATTAAGCATCAACTCATTCCAGGCTATTCATTTTACCACCCACCCCACCCCACCCAAAACACCACCAAAACCTACAGAAAAGAAATATATGGTCTGGATTTTAGGCTGGTTCAAAAATACTTTAAACATTGTCAGATAATCAAAAGCAGGATTTAGCAAGCAGTTTTCTGGACATCTTTGAGCTGCAAATAAAATCCACGGCCCCTTACAAATGCCATCCTTTATACAGTGGCAAATAAGGACTGCAGTATATTCCAGATTGTTCGTATCAATTAAAAGCAACAAAATCTTACATGCAATTTTTGTGAAGTCATAGGAGACTGCAGATCGATGGACTTTGATGAACAATTCGAGCCAGCATCAACAGTCTGAGTGCCATTTTCATGATTTTCAGATTCATTCCCTGATGAATTTATAACCGGGGGGGCTGGACTTTCAGTTGCTGCAGTAGAATCAGATGAAGGTTTCATTGGTGAGCCCAACTTCTTGTCACTGGACTTCACAGCCTCAGTCTTCGTAATTTTTCCCTCAATCGGGTCAGGTTCACAGTTGGTGCTTTTCACAGATAGTACATCCTGCTTCTCATGGGATTCCTCCACATGTGTGCCATTTGCAGTGTGATCCTCTGCCTCAAACTCCTTTGCTTCAACCCTTTCCTTGGCGATTCTGGGGGCAACATGAACTGCACCATGGGTGACACCATTTGGCTTAACACTAGGTTTCTTATCAGAACGTAAACCTGTAACATCTCTCCCCATCACCTGCAAGAAGAAATATACAGAATAAAAGCTTAAAAATGCAATCCCTCAAGGGTAGATACTCTTATAACTTGTGACTCATAGATGAAAGGACTACAGGACATGCAGAAATAAAGTCATTACACACTTCATTGTTTGATCACAAACCAAAAAAGATAAACAAATAACTAAATAAAGCGTAACGCATACATTGCTAACCCCAAAAGGAAGAAGAAAGAACGAAGTCCCCAGGAATATTCTAAAAGTCATGAAATGCAACTGTATCACGAATTCAGACAAGTATTTATTCCAATGATTCCCAAAATGGTGTCCCCGTAGACAACATTTGGCACATTCTGGAGTCAAATAAACCATATTGCAGATCTTTAAGCAAATAAATGCATCTTCTGTCTAATAGCTTAAGCTTTAGGTGAGGAGATCATCCCATTCAACAAACCAAGTGATAATATTACAAGCTCAGACCTTAGTCCAGAGAAAAACATAATTAGCTTTCTGAGGACAGAAAATGTTCAGCTGATCAGGCAAAATATTTCCATCTATATAGTAATCACAGTTAGGACAGTAAGAAGCATTAAGGCAAAGGTGCAAGCAAAAAATAACGAAACAACAGGAGTCTCCGGTGACCTGCTTTTAGATCCCAATAGTTCATTTATTTCGTTTCAGTAAAGCAGTCCGAAGAATTAGCATCTACCTAGCAAAGCAAGAATATATTTCTGAATGGAAAGAGAAGTTTTTCATAATTCAAGAAAGTCCTTTTTCCCTCATATCAGGAATTAGCAGTTATATAGTGACCAACTTTACATATGAAAGAATCTAATCCCCCTATGAAAATGACATGGCCCAACAAACAAAGTCTTTGAGGTAGAGATCAAAAAATCTAACCCTATATGTTACACCTCTCAACCTCTAAAATTGGAGAGCAAAATAGAATGTTACAAGGCCCCAAAAATATCTTAGAATTGGAAAATTTACAGAACTAAAAGGGGAAAGAACTTGCAAGAAAGAGAGAGATCAGGAGAATATCCTAACCACCTCAGAATGCAAACTGGCACAAGATTTTTCTAGGAAGGCCACAATAAAGGAAAGAAGACTCCCAAATGTCTAATTCCAATCATGAAAAAGCTCATGACATGAAAAAGAAACTAATCTCTGAATCTGAATATTGCATAAGGAAAAAAGCCTCACAAATCACAAAACTCTGGGTGGACAAAAGAAAGATAAAATAGAAGGAATAAATGTATCTATCCAAATTTGCAGAACCAAATGCTCAAATCTATCAGAAATGTGAAAATTCTGGAGCAAAAGAGAAAGAAGTAGTAATAATCTTCTAACCAACAGAAACACAGCCTAAACAACCCCTTCAGTAAACACACAAAAGCATAGCCCACCCTTGAAAACCAGAAAAAAATGAAGGAGAAATAAAAGAAAAGGAATCAACCCAATCTAGTACCCTCAATGCCTCCAACATATGCACCAAATTGCTCAAATACATAACAAAAAATAAACTTCAAACTCTTATGCAAAAGAAAAAAAAAGGAAGAAAAAGAAAACAAACCCATTAACAAATAGACATGAAGGCAAAATTCCCACAGCTCAAACACCCACAAGAACAAAAATAAAAATGAACCAAATTCAAAACCCCATAAACAAAAGCAGCTCAGAAGAAAGACAAACACCCTAAAATCCCTCATATTCAAACCCCACTTCCATTTTCCAAGATTTTAACCATAAAAATCCAATCTTTACCACAAAACTCAAACACCCACATAATAAAATGTGTTCAAACACACACCAACACAAAGAAAAACCAAGAAAAATGTACACAACAACAAAAATTACCAAAAAGCTAAAGTCTTTCGGCCTAAGAACCTAACCTGAAACAACCCCACCAAAGAAAAAAACAAAAAGAAAAGAATGGGGGATTTCAAAACATGCAGATCAGAAGTAAAATAAATCCTTACGAGGTAATCTTTTGTGACCCTTTAAGCTTCTGATCTGAAAGAGATCTCTTCAAAAACAACACACACAGCAAAAACAAAAAACCCCACAAACGTGAAACCAACTCTCTTCTTCTTCTTCTTCTTCTTCTTCTTCCTCCTCTTCTTTTTTTTGTTCTCTCTGTAAATAAAACTATACAAAAATGTTTGTGTTTACTTTTTTTATGTATAATGGTTATGATTATTGGTTCTCTCTTCTGTCTGTCCTTTTCTTTCTCCTTCTCTCTCTTTTTTATCTTTTTATTTAAAAAAATATATATAAATAAATTATGCTTCTTTTTTCAGCTCCATTTTTTTCTTTTTCTTGGTCAATCTCGAGTCTCAACACCGTTAATGTCGGGCAGTTGCCTGTACAGTAGATCCATAGTCATACCAATTACCATAAATATTTTCCTTTTTTTTATTAAAAAATTTATCAATTTTGTAATTTATTGGAGGGAAATGAAATGAAAATTTATCTTTTTGGTGGTTAGGGAGTATATAAGATTTTATTTATTTGAAAGTGGGGCTAGCAAATATTTTATTTTATTATTTTGGAAGTTTCAAATTTAAAATAGTAATCCCTCCTTTTTCCATCTCTTTCTTAAGTTTTCAACCAAAGGATGGGGGAGGAGTTCAATAAAGCTACCCATGTTGAATCAAATAATCAAAGCTAGTTGAATTTAGAAAAATATATTTATGTTTGGTACTTGTACTGGAGTCTGATTAATTCGAATTGACATTACGTAAGGCTTCATTCGAAAGAAAACACTCTCAATCAAGAATTTTTTTATACTCAAAAATCGAACGCGAGACTTTTGATTAAGGAAAAGCAATCACATCCGTTGATGGTAAAGTTAGTTGAATAATAGTAATAGTAGTAGTAGCTTTTTTTTAACTTTATAATAATTTATTAAAGTATTATTTTATCGTTTACTTTTTATTTTCGAATCTAGTTGTGAATATTAATCTAAAATATTAATAAGAATAACAACTCTTAGTGTATATATTTTATGAATAATAACATGGTTAATTTGTCTTTGCCTATTGTGAGGTCTATTTATGAATTATTTTAAATATTTTGGGTTCGAAATAGAGATTTATAATTAAAGGTGAATGGATTTCAACCACTTCAAATTGAAATCTTTCACTCTTGCTACTTGCTAGTTTGGACAAAGCACCACATCTTGTTGATTTTCTTTTCTTGTTGTCTTGAGCTTCACAACTCATGTTGGTAACTAATGAATTCTCCAGTAGGTGACGGAGTTAAAGATTGAAACTAACTTAACTCATGTTGGTAACTAATGAATTCTCCAGTAGGTGACGGAGTTAAAGATTGAAACTAACTTTTCTTAATTAAGCAACAAACAAAAAATCTAGTATGTCGAATAATAACATCATTTACTCTAACTTAACGGAATATTTTTACATTGCTTCGTATTTTAAATTCTCGATGAAATTTAATGAATTATTGTACTTATTCCAAGAGTTTCATAATATGTAACTAAATCATAAATATGAAAAATCTCATTTTAATTTTGCTCACATAATTATATTCTCGAGTTTGAGGGGTTTTTGCATAGCGGGGTAGGGTAGAGTGGGGGTAGTCTAAGGGTGGGGCGAGGCGTAAGGTGAGTTAATATTTAACAATCGCAAAAAAGATCGTTTTATAGTGAGATGAATAGAATAGTTTCAATCAAAAATGATAAAAAAATCTCGATAAAGATCACTTCTTCCTCGAATAAACATTACACAATACAAATTTAAATTAATCGGAAAAAAATATTTCATAAGTGGTATGGGATAGGAATCTAGTAGTAGTAGTAGTAGTATGAGATTTTAGTTTTTTGTTGTTGTGGTTTTTGACAAAGGTAGGGTACATTTAGGCCTTGTGTCACTCTGAGCCTCTCATCTTTTCGCTTTTTTGTCGGAGATGCTTTTATTGCCTTCACAATATTTATTCTAATGGACTCTTTTCAATCACATTTTACCCTCCACTCCAAATTTTCAAAATTTACCACATAATTTTACATAATGTAGTAATTTTTAAAAATGTATGTGTAGACGTTTGGATGATATTAGATTGAAATTAATATATATATTTTTAAAGTTAAGATTAAAAAAAAGAACATTTGAAAGTTTAAATTGTGCTTGGACATATTCGTTGTTATCTTTCTATATTTTGTAGGAAAAAACTAGATTTAGTGACGGACAAATTTTGTAGCCAAACAGCAAAATTCGTTGTTAATACTGCTTAGTGATGAATTAGCGACAAAATTTCTTTGGCTACGAGCGAAATAGTGACGGACCAGCGACAAAATTCGTAGCTAAATGCAGTATTTTTTAGTTGTGATATTCGAAACAATCAAACAGAAAATAGATAAAACATCAATTTATCAGAAGTCTAAGATTTATTTGTGTGTGCTTTCAAAACTATGTAGATAGCTGTGACGAAAGGGGAGAGACTTTCGAAAATGTCGAGGTTTAGAGTTTCAATAAATGCGAAAAAATAACAAAAAATAGAAAAAACAAATTGATCCAAAAAAACATATCAATCAATCATTTGACTGAAGCTGAAGTTGAAGCTCAAGCTGAAGCTGAAGTCAAGCGATAACAATAGCAACATCAGGATAGACTCGCTTTTCAACTTTTTATAAACTAGAAAATGCATTTTTCATACCAAGCACGAAAATTCTCCTCTTTCTATCTCGATTCACACATTAACTAAATTTAAAAAAATTATTTATGCACTTAAAATATATTTTTTCAAACAAGTTTTTCAATATTCCCAAATAATACAAAATTGACTTAACACCAACATGAGTGTTGCTACGTACTGTCCTCTGTCCACCTCAAATAAAAAGAAAAAATCAGATTATTATTGATGATAATACTCTTAAATCTTTTGATGTTAAGTTATCATAAGAATAAAGTTAAAAGTTAGATGAGGTAGTTAAGAAGTGAAAATGATGAAATATAATGAACTAATTTCTAGTTGCATGGTGAAGTCATATCACCAAAATTTGTATGACAATAAATGTGTGATATAAGACATAATATACTATGATTTACATCTCAAGTCAAAAAAATTAGTTGAAACGTTACATATAATTAATTAAATAGGCTCAAATATTCAACATCCAAATTAGGTATTTTGTTAGTATATTTATAGAGACATTTAAACCTTTTCTTTTAATGCATTGAGTTTATCGAATTGTCAATTTCTTATTCTCATGTGATAGAAGACCGGAAAAGATCCCCTCCATTACTATTTTGTCCATTACTTTTTAATGGCGTAGTAAATAGTAAATGAAGGTCATATGTATAAATAAAAGATTATTTTTCTTGTTTTTTTTTTTAAAAAAATCTTACATTACATAATATTAAATCCGAAGTGTTTATGTGTATTAATACTCCTTTAATTTTATTTATATGTTAGTTACCCCTTTAAAATTATTCTAAAAAGTAAACATACACAAAAATTGTGGAATTTTTGAATTTCCAAATTAATTTCATTATTCACAACTTCACGTAAGAACATAACAATTAAATCCATTTTTTATGAAAAAAGAAGAAGAAGAAGAAACATAAAATTAAAAAATCTTGAAGTATTATTAACAAAAACGATCCATACCTTTACGGTTAAAAATAATTTACCTTACATTTCAAAAATATTATTTAGTGTAAGAATAATTTAATAAATAAATATAACAATAAATTAATTAATAATATTTTTTTTGTAAAAGTACCAAGAAAAATTATTCTAGCCTCTCATATTCATTTGTACACATGACATACATCAACTACATCAATAGAGCGTTGTCATATTTTATGTGGAGAAGGTCGAGGCTATTTAATTTATTAGTCGCATAGTTTTCTTCATTTGCTTTTTGTATCTTACTATTTTATTGTAATATTATTTCAAAAATTTCAAAATTACTCTTTCTACCTCACAAACGAAAAAACAAGATCTGTAGGTATACATTTTATCCTCTCCAAACTGTGAATAAGGTATATATGTTATCGGATTATATTGTTATGGTTAACCACACAATATTCAAATTTCTCCAAATATTTGAAAAGTTTTATTTATTTATTTATTGTGAAGAGATTTGAGAAAAATATAAACATAGTTTTGTTGACAAAAAGGCAATTGAGTAGAGCTTTCATCCTCTAATTTTCTTTGAACACTTTAATCCACCAACTGACAGAGAAAATTAAACTAAGTATTAATTAAATATAAAGAATCAAAATGAAAAAGTCATTACAAAAGTGAACCCAACATTGTTATTTTTAATATTATATGGTACACGTTCTTATCTTGAAAAAATATATAAAAAGATTCTTGATATATACTAAGAAGAAAAGAAAATTAGGGTCCACTAATCAGAAAATTGCCGGTAAGATAGTGATTAATCAATAATCAAGACAAAATATAGATTGCTTGCAAGGTTTGTGTTACGACAATAACTATTAAATTGATTAATTACGTAAGATTAATTAAGTCTTGATCATATATAAATTGATTAATTTCGTAAGATGCAGTGATAATTATAAATAAATTGATTAAGATGCTAGTTTGCATAGGGTCAATTTTAAGTGACAACATCAAGTTCTTAAATAATTACATATTAATCCTAGCAAGGTAGACGATTGATAGATTATTTTTTAAAAATATATATATATTCATTTTTAAATATATACATGCGCCTTTCATAGTTAGATATTCCTTTTGTGGCGACTTTAATTAATTATTCAGTACTAAAATTTGATGACACTAATTAACAATGGGTCAATTGGATTTGTAATTCGTCAACAATTTGTTTTAAATTTTCCAAAAAAAATAAATTATAAGAGATTTGAAAGTAGCACATAAAAATTAGAAAAAATTATTTTCTTGAATTCAAATTATAAGTGGTTATAGAAGGTCATTTCCGCGATTATTTTTTTATGATTACAAAAATAACTTTTGTATCACAATTTCAAATACACACATTATTTTTTGTCAAATTCCATGGAGTTATGCTACTAGCCTACTATACCTTGATATTGTGGAAAGACCATAATAAAAGTGTAAAAAGAGATGTGGGGAAGTAATTAAAGAAAAGATTATTATTTATTTATTTATTTTATTTTATTTTATTGTCTTTGATTACATCTTAATAATTCTCTCATCCATTTTATATTGTATA
This sequence comes from Solanum etuberosum, assembly GCA_029582245.1. Lineage (NCBI taxonomy): Eukaryota > Viridiplantae > Streptophyta > Magnoliopsida > Solanales > Solanaceae > Solanum > Solanum etuberosum. Next base: position 71,659 of record JAJONR010002467.1, on the reverse strand, counting down.
TTCGAATGTTTTGATTTGACTTCTTAGTCCAAATTGAAGACGAACGATATATCTAATCTAAAGTGGAAAAGAAAAACACTTGATACTTTTGCATAGGCATGTGTTGTATTTATTTAGTGGAGTATTTATTATTTATAATCAATGTTGTCTGCCGATAGTTCTTTAAAATATATAAATATTTGCTTTAGTACAACTTGAAAAATAAGGAAAAAATTAATCTAAAGTTTGATAAAAAAAAATATTTTTTCCGTCGAAAGGTTGACGATAAATATAGATACTTTTGCATAGATAAATATAGGAGAGTTCATGGTTCGATTTAGATCGGTTATTAGTTAAAATCAAAATCAAATCAATTTAATCGGTTTTTAAATTTCTAAAAACAAACCAAATCAAATCAAAAAAATAACCGTCGGTTTGGTTATTGTTGGTTTGGTTCGGTTATTTTGGTTTTTTCGATTCGAAAGTAATAATTTTGTTGATGTCATACGCATCTCGATAGAAACAAACACCTAGTACATAAATAATTCACAAAAAAGTTATTACACGAACAACGTGATTCATCCAATGTATCAAGTTTCAGAAACTAAAAAAACTCATTGTCAATAGCATAAAGTTGGTTCAATATTCTGGAGATCTCAACATCTTATCAATAGACTTTTCAATAAAATTACACCTTAAAATATTGAGAAATTACTTCTCAAAAAAAAAAAACCAATATTTCATAGTCAAAACTAATCAATTACCATCTTCTTTAGCTTGAGCTTTAAATTATTTAATGTTGAGTTAGAAATTTTTATAAAGAACAGAGAAAGTGTGATCTTTAAAGTAACGAATATTGATGGATTTAGACTTACGGTTTTAATAGTTGGGCTAAGATTTAAGTGTTGGGCTTCAGAAAATAGTAAAATTAAAAACTTAAGTTAATTAAAATTTATCAAAATACTTATATTTATTTATAAATAATTATAAAATTTATATATATAACTTCTCGGTTTGGTTATTTTTGCGGTTAACTTTTGGTAAAATCAAAACCAAACCAAATTGTATCGATTTTTCAAAATTTAAAACCAAATTAAACCAAATATCAATTTTTTTAATCGATTTGGTTTGATTTTATAACCACAACCATGAACAACCCTAGATAAATAATTTGTTCATCCGTTTCACTTTGTCTATTTTATTTATTTTTTAATTTAAATAAATGTGTCTCTTATTTTTTCGATTAAATATTTAAATAGCCTCTTTAACTTGTTCTCATTTTTCATTTTCGCACTTTATGTTAGTCTTGTTCCATTTTAATCCTTTCAACTCTATTTTTTATGTGCCATTTAAACACAATTTTTTAAATTTTTTTCTTGATTTCTTCATTTTCATTAATGTTTTTCAAATGCAGTTTTGCATTTAGAAAGTCTGAAAATTTTTGTGCTGGTTGAGGCACACCATGTCATAGTTGTGTGAGGAATTATTTTAATAGATAAAAATTTATATGTCCCATGTCTTTATAATTTTTTCATTTCTTTTCTCACTTCTCCACTCAACCTTTTATTTACCCCTCTATGTAGAGTACTTTGTAATTTATAAAAAATTTAATATATTTCATTACACAATAAAAATAATAATATCCTAAAATTAGTATTTCATTATCTCTTTTGCGCATTATTTCTCCAATTCTTCAATAAACAATAGTAGTGTCCTAAAATTAGTAATTTATTTTCTTTATTGTTTTGATAATTCATAATATTCATTTGTTAAAAATCAAATAGAAATATTAATTTAGATTTAAAGTCAAATAATTACGTATTTTAAAAAAGCTAGATTAAGATTTGTGCTCTTAATTTCATACAACAAAATCAAATATAATTAATTGATTTTTTTCTCTCGAAATTCAAGCTATAAAATATTTTTTTATTATATTAACATGATAAGAATTGCAATTAATAATATTTTTTGGTTGACTTACCACTTATTGAGAAGGTTATATTTTTGAACAAACACTATAAGTTGCAATTCTTATCATGTTAATATAATAATAAAAGAATATTTTAAAAATATTAATTAAATTTCACATAGCTTGAATTTCAAGAATAAATATATATCATATAATTGAGAGAGCATGTATGTATGTAGGAGTTTATGGATGATTTTCGATTTTGGGTTACATGAAAATAGTAACAAAACTTATGTAATTATTTGTCAAGATTACTGATGGTCTTTCTGTTATATTTTCTTGTTGGAGAATATTTGATACATTTAAGTGTTTACGAAACTAGAAAATTATGAAATTATTGAGAAGAAAAAATAATAATTTTACATTCCTTTTGTTTTTCGTATTAGTTATTTTACTTTTTTTACACGTTCTTTAAAAAATTATTAATAAAAATGATAATTTATTAATTTACTCTTTGTATTTTTTTCTTACAATTTTAAAAATTTTGTTTATACTTTCAAAAAGAATTAATTGTTAGGGTAGTTAATTTTTTTTTTTAAATTAAAATTTAATTTTGTTAATTGATAAATAATTTTAATAATTATTTTTAGTAATTTAGATAATTAATATAAGATAGAAAAAAAATACTAAATGTTAGGAGTATGATGAATTAGGCTAAATTTCATACTTTTAAATTATTTAAAGATAAAGAAAATAGCAAAATTTGAAATAATGGTAAAAAAAAAACAAGAAGTTGAAAAATTGAATAATGGAAAAAAGTTAAAAAGTTAAAAAGTAAGAGAGAGAAGGAACTTGGCCCATTTTTCTGAAAATGGGACCCAAGAATCCATTTGTCAAATTATGAAAGGAGCCTCACACAACTTTTGTATGCCACCTCATACTTATCCCTCAACCATCATAAAATTTTTCAGAAAGTTTACGGCTGTACGTTAGTTTTCGTTAAAATTTGAAGGGTGGTTATCCACACGGATGACCCGGGATCAATCCCCCTCAATGTCTTCTGAGTCGAGCATGTCGCATAGGGTTTGCCTAGTGCGGTTTATATCCCATGTGTGGTTTGCAGGCTATTACACAGTGGGGGGTTTACCAGTGCGCACAAAGTGCACACCACAGAGTGCTCACTCGAAGAGCAGAAGTTGTAGCGGTTGCGGGTTATCCTGGGGTTCCAAAAAAAAAATATTGATTTTTTTTTAAAAAAATAATTTCTTTTGGAGAGTTTTTTTTTATGTATTCTTGCATGAAAAATAAATAAAATTGCGTCGATTTTCTTTCTTAAAGAAATCATTGTCAGTTCCACAAAATCTGTCAAGTTTTAGTATTTTTTAGTAGTGTTATTAGCAATGAGCAAGGTTTTTTTTTTACCCGTATTGAATATGATTTTTTTATCCGTATTATGTTAAATTAAAAAGTAAGTATTTACGTTAAATTTAGATAGTCTAGATGATATGAAAAAAACAAATATATGGTATTATTTAATTTAACAAAATGTTAAGAAAGAAAATCAAATCACTTTTGTCAGTTATTTTTCTTTCAAAATATAGAGAAAATCTCAAAAAAAAGTTAAAAATATGAATATTTGTTAATTTTTTTATTTATTTTTTACGAAAACTAACGAACACATGTCGATTTACAAAATAACAAAAATATAATTGAAGAACAAAAATAAAAATAAAGAAATCGCAAAAAATAATATTGTCTTTAAATAGTACATAAAAAATGAAACTTAAGGGTTAAAATAAAACAAGACTAAAATAGAGTATCAAAATAAAAAATGAAGGCAAGTTTAAGAGGTTATATATATGTTTGGCCTAATTTTTTTTATAATTATTTAATTTCAACTTTTAAAATAATATATTTAAAATTATAAATAATATTTATACTTTAATTCAGAGGAGATCAAAGTTATTTGAACTTTGACTATTGTATTACAAAAAAGTTGAAAGGCCGTGGGATGACAAAATAAAACAAAAAAGTAGTAAAGTCGGCATATGTGATTCAAATTATGTCTTTTTATATTTTGGTAGTCAAATATTGGAGTCCACAACAAGATTTGCTAATCCTACTCACCTGACTTGTCAATTCTTCCTTTTTGTTGAGCCATCATAATAAATATTCATAAATAAGTAATGTTATTGATCTACCTTCAATCAATCTTCATACAATAAATTATAAGTCAGAGATACTAATTATTCACGAGAAGTTATTACCCATGACTTACCTCTCTTTAATTTTTACTTTTAATAATATTCATAACTCTCATAATTTTTATGTTCATAACCTCCAAACTTAAATTTGTAAGTTTATGATGTCTTATGGTATTCCTCTATTTTGCCTATAAATTCATATTAGTTTCATGAAGTTTCACATTCAAAATTATCCTTTTTCTTCTTCATCACATTGGTTTGATTTGTAACAAAAAAAAAAGTACATCGGTAAGAAATATTTCATTCCCAACTCTTTATTTTTTCATGTCCTCTATTTTGTCTATATAAATTCATATATGGTTTGTGAATGAAACTAACACGTAACCAAAAAAAAAAAGTACATGAAGTTAATAAATATTTCATTCTCAAGTCCTTATTTTTTCATTCCTCTATTTTGTCTATATAAATTCATATTTACTTTCATGAAGATTCACATACAAAATTATCATTTATTTTCTTCATCATATTTGTTGGTGAATTAACTAACATGTAACAAAAAAAAAGTACACGGAGGTAAGATATATTTCATTTTCAAGTCTTTCTTTTTATTTTTATGTACCTGGACATGCTTTCTTAATATTTTATTTATGTTTGTATTATCATTCATCAAGCAAGTATGATTAAGAAAATACCTTTGTACTTCTTAAATCTTAACAATGTGTTGTCTGTATGCAATTGTTCTTTCTAATAGTCAGTTTTCGGATATAATATTGTTTGATTATAATATTTGTTAGATTTCAAGAAATGATTATTATTTTATATTGTTAGTACTATTGAAAAATTAATATACAAATATAGTACATATAGTTTTAATTTCTTTTCTTTCTTTCTTTTGATATAATTATTTTTAATTGATATATGATATTTTATTTTTTTATTTTTTTATTCAATTGGTTGCATATGATGAAGAGTTTGACATATGAAGCAAAATATGGTGACAGATCTACTTGCAAAGGAAGATGGTTGAAGGGGGGGAAAATGAAGCATAATTAACTATTGTTTTTGCTAGATTTTTTTTTTACTTTGACTTGTATTAGTAACTTAGTTACTTTTGCTAGAATTTTTTTAATTTTGATTTGTATAAATAATTTAGCTAGATGTATTATCAATGCTAATCATTTAATCCTTTAATATTCTACTTTTTCTTTGTTATGAAGCACAATTAATATAAATATCACATTTCAACAACAACAAAAAAATTATGATGATTAGGAGTTTCATTTTTATTATACTTGCAAAAAAATAATTGAAAAATAAAATATTTGTTTCATGATACCTTTTTTTTTTTTGCATATGTAACAATCTGTTTTCGTCACTTTTCTTTTTTGTTTGGAATGTATTTATAATTTTTATGCAGTCACCGATTATTATATTTTTTTGTATTTTCACCCCTTATTTTCATTTATTTATTTTACAAATAAAATCAATGCGTAATTATTAATACATTTAATGTCTAATAAAATTATACATTTGAATTATTTATAACTCATGTCTCTTCATCTTACTTGTAACTTCTAATATTAAATATTATTCATAACTTTTGTATGTTTCATTTTTCATAATTCTTATAAATATTTAATTAATGTTTTAAAAAATATAATAAACAAATGTAATAATAAAGACATAATAAAACTCTTTTTTTTTTTTACGAAATCAGAGTTTGTATAAAAAATTAGTACTCCAACAAAAGATAGAAGAAATTAAAATATATAAAATATTTTCAACATAATACAATATATTGTTATTTCAAAATATTACTTCTTATTCCATTTACTTCACCATGGTAAATATTTTGTTTTACTATATATATATATATATATGAATAGTTTGCATTTAAAAAATGTAAAATAATAATAATATATTTTATATGTTAAAAAAATTTAAAAATGTACGATAGCGCAGATGAAAAGAAATATCAATATTATCTTATATATTTGATACTAACCTATATATAAATATTACATATTATTATCTTATAAATATTTCATTTCGCGCGGGTAATTTCACTAGTTAAATTAGTAAGTACGCGTTATTCGCTCCATTAATTATTAGACGCCCATATTCATTAATATATTCCTTGTCTTTTTTAGTTCCTATATTAATATATTGCGTGCAAATAAAAAAGAAGTTTAAATAAAATAGTATACAAGCTAGAATTTAATTTGAAACATGTAAAGAATGTGGTAGGAGAAAAGAGATGGGACCAAATATAAGTGGGGATTGTAAGGCTAGCACGTACGTACGTAAAGTTGGGGTTAGAGGTGGGAAAATAAATTAAATTGAATTGAAATGTCAACGGCGCCAACCAAATAAAGCATGAAAATATACTCAGTCGGTGGCATTTGAATTTGATTATCCCTAAATTATCATTATTGTTTTTCTTTTTCCTCCTTCGGTATCTGATATTCATATTATAATCTGATTATTTTGAATTTATGCTGTATAAGACACCAATAGAAGGAAAGCTCTTTCTATTAAGAATTTTTATATAATTAAGGATCGAACTTGATACATATATTAAAGAAAGAACAACATCATACACTGCACTACATTCTTAGATGGAAAAGGAATGTAACAAAGAAAACGACTTGGCCTTATTTTTTTTTATCAATCGTATTGGAATTCTCTTCTTATTTTCTCCCTTTTAATTTGTCTCTCTCCCTATATTTTGTTTTGGCACATAAGAAAATATTAGCAAAATATTTTTAGCCTTTTTGTTGATTGGCTTTGTGGGTCTGTCTTGTTGCATGATGCACGGCACATGCTCAAGGTAGGGATTTTACTTGATAGGTATAGGTGAAGGCTGGATTCAAATGTATCAGGTTCATCGAAATTTAGTATTTTTAACATAAAATATAAATTTATATATGAAAATCATATAAAATTAAAAAATTTTAAGATTAAATTATGAATTTGCCTATGATTTATTGTTATGGGAAAATAATTTTCTTCATTAATATTTTGACTACTATTTTTCATGGTGTAGTGGATATGAATATGTATACGAAAGCTAGGATCATTTTCCTTGATACTTCTACAAAGGTTTTCTTAGTTGTTTATTTGCTTATTCATTTATTCGTATACTAACTAATATTTTTAAAATATAAGATAAATTATTTCTGGTGTAAGATATAATGATTTTGAATTTTTGATATAATCAAAATTATTTTTCATTGAAACTCAAAAATACTCTTTAAATTAATAAATATTAATTTATCAATTAAATAATATCTCTATAAAATAATAATATTTCATAATTTAGATCATATAAATTTAGAGAAGTTCTACCATAGATTCAAACATATATGTCGTAGGATGTGATTTGATATAACAAAAATATTTTCGAAAAGATATTTTTAAAATTCTAATGGTTGGTTGGTCCAAATTTTTTCTTGAAAAACATAACTCTTAAAATTTAAGAAAAAGAACTCCTTAGAGAAAGTCACAAATGATATTCTCATTACCCCTCCCCCCCTCCTTTTTTTTAAAAAAAAATTACTCTATACGTTAATACTAGCTTTATTGTATTTTTCTCATCTAAATTGTATAAAAATATTTTTGAATTAACACTTTTGTTAACTTATTAGACACTATAAAAATCACTTATTATCAACACAAGCATTTTGCATTTTCATTCGTACCAAACACATCCAAAATTAATGGGGGAGTGAGGATTTTTACTAAGAGATTCAAAATATGAAGAAATAAACAAATGATGAAGTCAAAGAGAGGTTAACATCTACTATATATGCATAAGAAAAATAATTCTAACGATATAAAAATAATATAATTTTTTCACTGAAAAAAATTCGAATGAACCCCTCGACCCTACGTGGCTCCACCGAATCCAGAATGTATGATGGTAGTTAGTATATTGGCTCTCTTGTCATTCATGACCTCTCTAGGTATGCAAATCCTATTAAACTATGATTTATTATTTGTGACCATAAAAGAAGACTTGGAAGCATGTTTTCATAATTGAAGAGCGGTAGTACAAAGGAAGTTAAAATTGGCCATCCATCATGAATTATTCATGAAAATCCCCTTTGAGCCATTATTGCAGATGTTAGTTACAACATATATATAATTGAGTACCACAAATTCTTGGTAGTTGGATTTGTGGAATAAAAACAAAATATTCCTAGTACCAACCTTATAATTTTTCAAAACAAGACAAGACTATAAGTTGGGAAATAATTATATATATAAAAAAACTTTTTTAAGCAATACATTTCCATTTTTAAAGGTAATATTAAATTATCCATCTAAACTTAGACATTTTTTATTTTTATAATTGTCTTGCTGAACTAGTAAACACGAACTTCTTGTACCTCCTAAGCGATGCATTTCGTTTACATGGATCCCATGATTATGTTCCATATGATCGACCACACAAATATTTTTCTTTCTTGTGGTTATAGACATGATAAAAAAATACAAGAATAATTATGATAGTTCACGGGTAATCAGACATAACAATTATACTATTTTAAAATATATTTTTCGATCGATATCTATCCTTGTTATTATTTTATGTTATTGTTTGTGCTTATAGTGTATATTATAATTGCACACATAGCAAGGATGTAATTGTGGAAAAGAAAAATTGGCCTCACTTACATTGCGTGATTATCATCTCATTTGTTATTCCTTTTTAAGTTCGTATTACATGTGATGTGTAGAAAGATAATTAGGTATTAATCCTATTTTATTAAGCGTAATTTGTTTTAGAGTAAGTATTTCATGTGATGTGTAGAAAGATAATAGGTTCTAATCCCATTTCATTTAGAGCAATTTGTTTGAGATTAGCAAAAAATAGAAAAAAAATATGTGTAGAAAGATAATTAGGTACTAATCCTATTTTATTTAGAGCAATTTGTTTGAGATTAGCCAAAAAATAGAAAAAAACATGTGTAGAAAGATAATCAGGTACCAATCCTATTTTACTTAGAGTAATTTGTTTGAGATTAGCAAAAATAGAAAAAAAGTATTTCCGTCTTCGGGACTTGAACCCAAATCTGAGAGCCGAGTATCCTAACCAACCAGACTACAACAGAACTTGTTACTTGTAACTAAATTAATAAAAATATTATTATTGAATCGAGGATTGGAGGGAGGAGAGGTGGAAGAAAGGGCTCAACACATGCTTTTATCAAATCGACCTCCTCACGCTCAACACACTTCATCTTCACCTGCACTCCACAATTTATATCCAACATTTCATAGTATTTGTTTAAATTATATTTAAATACATTTAAGATAATATTTTTTTTGATTTATATATCGAACACGGAGAAAAACAACGAGATTAAAAAAGTGAAGAAAAACATATAAATAAGTCCACTTATTTTTCTAGAAAATATTTTTTTGTACCAAACACACCCTTAATGTTGAGTAATAATAAAAAGAAAACTTGTAGAAACTTCCTTACAGGTTACTTACTTTTGTTATCGTTGAGATATACAAAATATACTGAAAGATACACTTTTTATAAGTGCTATAGTATATTTAGAGTCGATTGACATGTTATATTATAAGTTTTTTTTTTTTTTTGAATTTTGCGCCCTTAAATATTTTTAATGAGATAGACTTCATATCCTTTTATTTTCATCACGAGATATAATTTGAGGACTTGTATCATATATTTTTTTGTTTTAGTGATATATGCTCTAATTTATTGAATTTTTTGCAAAATAACTAAATCAACGGTTCTTTAGCTTCTCTATCTTATAATGATTGAAATAAAATACGCGTACATCACCCTCTTCGATTTTTGCCATGTGAAATTATACTAAGGGTATATTATTGTTGCTATAACAAGATAGGAAATATACAAATAAGAGAAAAAGAAAGGTTATGGGTCAAAAAGTAGAAGAGCCCACACTCTCATGGTGTTATGTCCAATTTAAAAATGTTTAGGGGGTAGGAGGACTCTTTGAGTAGTTTGGGGGCTTGATGGATAGAATCCCAATTTGACAAAGGGCCTAAGTGCAAAATATGAACCATGGGAGGCAAAGTTTGCAATTTTAAGAAAGAACAATTTTGGGCTAAACATATAAATTATCCTCCTTTCCTAATTTCAAAATTTCTCAAAAATTTGGCGCCTTTTTGCCTCCATTATCAGAAGCTTCAAACACAATCTTCAGCTCAGAAACCCTAGCAGAAGAAAAATGGTTCTTCCCCAGAACAAGCAAATCGGTCCTCGTAAACGTCCGGCGAAATTGAAAACTGGATTTGTTACTCCGTTTGCTCCGCCCAACAAAATTCCCAAATCCGCTGTCGCAAACGAGGAAAATGTTCCGCAAACAGCATCGGAATCGGAAGCGCCAAAGTTAAGACAGTCGCAAACTGTAAATTCGATTGAGAAAATGATTTCAGTTTTAGCAGATGCCGGCTGTACATTGATCAACCCCTCGGGTCCGCCCTGTCTACCATCTGATCTACATAAGCTTCGGAACCAACTCAACAGTCTCTTCTCATCCGATTCCTCTCTAAAGTCTGAGTTCCTCCTGGGTCTATCGTCTTACGTCAACTCTCCCAGTAACCTTCGGCGGTAAGCGTGAAGGACTGCTCTGTTCATTATTCCCTCCCTGCCTCCCATTTTACTTGTATATTGCATTAGTAAGTAAATGAAAAGCATCTTAGAGCGTCGGTGGGAACATTACATCATTGCATAAAGTTTAAGTGTGTAAACGAATTTGAAAAGATTAGAGTTAATTTTGGAATAAACTGGGACTTAAGTTTGGTCAAAGGGAGCATTATCTTATACTGTGTGGTGAGAGAGGGGTTTGTGTGGTGAACATTTTACTTTTCAACTTCACCGATATATGAGAGCTGAAAAGCAATGAAGACACACAATGTTTTGAGCAATGAAAGAGCTTTATGTTGTTTTATTTTATTTTGTGTACGTTTCCTGTGGAACGTAGTATTACTTTGCTAAAAATATTAGCATGTAACTCTTGTTTTTATGCACTTTTGTGTTTAGAATATCAGGAATCTAAATGACAAGTGAACTCTTTTATCGCAACCCAAAAACATGGTACTACTCTAGCTTTTAACCGCCTACCAGATGTCTCAAGGGTGATACATAGTTTTTGGCAAGGGACTGCGAATCTTAGTATAGGAAATAATGGAAATGATAAATGTAGAATATCATTTCTTACTTGGTCACTTATAACAGATGGGATTTTAGATTCATTCACGGGAAGCCCTTGTAGATATCATTTTTATGCTTTCCAATAAATGGATCTTGAATTGTAAAAAAAGGCTTTTTGTGGCTTCTTGGAAACACGAGATGCAAAATACTTGTGGAACAATAAATTTATTATTTGTTTTCCAAAATAAGAAATAAATGCTTGAGAAAGCTTCTCATCGGCATGTCTAACTGTTGCAACTATTCGGTTACAACAGCATTTTATCACCTTCAAAACGAGATGGACTTGGATCAGTACGAAGTGACAGCCTGGCAAGAGTACTGCTACTGGTTCCTGCAGTCCATTCAGACATTCAAAACTTGCTGCTTGAAAAGCTTCCTGAGTATTTTGATATGGACCCTGCCGGAAATATTGGAGGGAGATCATCTTCTTTATGTCTTGAAGAGGACATAGCAAGGTTGATCCTTAACCAATTCCGGTGGCTTGACTTCCTTGTAGATTCAGAAGCATTTACAGAAAAACTGTTTCAAGTGTTATCTATTTGCCCGGTTCATTTGAAGAAGGAGATAATTGGGTCCTTGCCCGAGATTATTGGGGAGAAAAACAACAAAACTGTTGTAGATTCGCTTCAGGAGATGCTTCAAGAGGATTCTTCCATTATTGTTCCCATGCTCGATTGTTTCTCTAACCTCCATTTGGATGATATGTTGCAAGAACAGGTTGTTTTGTTGAACATGTATTAAAATCAGTGGTCAATCTACTAAATATTGACTTTCACCTGAATAACAATTCCTTTTTTGTGAAACTTGTAAAAGGTCATTACAGTGGCGTTATCTTGTATCCGAACTATTGATGCGGAGCATATGCCCTACCTATTGAGATTCTTACTGCTTTTGGCTACGCCAACCAATACTCGTAGGATTATTTCACACATCCGACATCAACTGAAACTTGTTGGAGCATCAAACATTTGGACCACACAGCAGAGTAGGAGGAAGGGAAAGTCAGTCGTCAACAATGCAGAAGCTTCAATACTTGATGCCTTGCGAACAAGTCTTCGATTTAATAAAGTGGGATTTACAATTTCTATTTCCTTATACTTGATAATTTCATTGAGTCATTTGTCAGCAGGCATAAATATTTACATCTGTTCTGCTCTTTATACATGGTGAATTGTTGGTAGGTAATTTGCCAAGAGACATTGAATGAACTGAAAAGCCTAGAGAAAGTTCAGGATCATAAGGTCATAGACATATGGTTGCTTACGCTTATATACATGAACAACGACCCTTTACAAAAGATTGTTGAGAAGTTACTGAAGAAGAAAATTCTTGAGGGCTGTATTGTGGAAACTATGTTTGATCAATGTGTTTCTGGGAATACGGATTTGACTCGGGTATGGTTTACACTTTGGTATTCATCGCAGTGCAAAACCTTATATTCCTATTTCCTGTGCAAGCTATATTTGTGCAGTTCTTTGTGTTGACTTATTATGCTCTATACTAGGATTATCTTCCCACCCTCCTTTCCATTTCTGAGTACTTACTGGCTTGCAAAGAAGATAAAGTACGGGAATTCGGCGTTCGCATGTACACAAATCTGTTCAAAGAGCTTGTGGATAGTTATTCAAGGCAGGAAGTAAGATTGTCTTCTTGAAGCATTTAATAAATAATTTCTCCTGATTTTGGAAGTAAATGCAAAAGGTTGTATTGCATGCTCCAAGTGTAATTAGCTGTTTCTTATTTGAAGGTCCTTGGGGCATTAATTACTCATGTGGGCTCTGGGATAAGTCATGAAGTGAGTTCTGCTATGGATGTGATGGTCCTCCTAGCCTCGAAGTACTCACAGGAGTTGATTCCACTTTCTTCTCATATAACTGGTGTGCTTGTTGGAGCAATATTAATGCTGACTAGAAAATTTTGCCATAAATTTTAGTTATATGCTTATCTTAATGCTTCTTTTCAGGCATCCTAGATTACTTGGAGACATTTAGTATTGAAAACCTGCATAAGGTTGGTGAAGCCATCACCGTGCCTCTCTTGGCATCATGACTTGAGCCATTTCCTGGCTTGTCTTTGAGAAGCACTTTTAATGTTTCAGGTGTATGAAGTCTTCAGTCTTCTGGCATTTTCTGCTGAAGTGAGTACAGGGCCCTTTGGATCTCCTATTTCAAATGAACTACTAGTGATTGTGAGAAAGCAGGTAAATCTGTAAATGGATAATATGACATTCTCTAGGATTTGTGACAGTATCCTTCTCTCGAGTCACAATGACAACTTATCCTCTTTAAATCTTCTGGCAGTTGAGTCATCCTGATCTTACTTATAAGAAGATGGGCTTAATTGGAACTCTTAAGATAGTATCCTACCTTGGGGATGCAAAAACTACGAAGCATCTTCCATCATCTCAGGTAGCCTGCTGATACTTGATGCAACTTTATCTTATTCTAATTGTTCAAATTAAACAACACGATGTTGCAGTATTTTTGAATCATGTATTGTTTGACCTTGTTCCATTCCTTTAATGCTGAAATTTGTCTTTCTGATTTCTATTAGTAGCCCTGTATATCAGTATACATACTAGCTAATCATTCATTTAATACTTATATTGTGTAGTCTTCTCAAAAGGAAGGACTACTACTAGAAACCAGAAGACATACTTCAGCATTATATTCGAAGCATGACCAAAACTCCTTATCTATAGTGAGGCTACATATACCATTTGTTATTAAACAGCTTTTTAGAGTTCAAATTCATTTAATTATTCAAAAAATTGAATTTCGATATTATGTTTTCTATGTCAAATTAACTTCCAGCTATTACTATAATATTTTCTTACAATAAAACTAATATAATGGACAAGTTAATTAACATTTCAAATTTATCTAGTTAACTGGCATTATAAAATGGAACTGAGTACAATTTTTAGTGCCAATAGTAGCAATACGGTTTATGTGAATTCAGTAATGGAGGTCTAGTAGTAGCTAGGACTTATAGGAAAAAGTGGAAGATATTAAAAGGTACTGGCTACATTTGGTTCTACTCAGATACACTGTATTGCGAGATTATTGTGCTTTGCTGACTATCTTAAATTTGTTTATTAGTGCTCTAGGTTATGAATGTGTTTCAATATTGCTTACAGCGAAAGTCTTTTTATTGGTAGATCTCTTCTATGTTGGTATCACAGTAAATAATTTCCCTGTATGATTACTGGTAAACATTTTTTTTTTTGAAATGGTAAGTAATATTGATATAGCACAAATGTAAGCTTTCTACACACTGTAACAAAGTTTCCACATCATTTACAAAACTCATATTACACCAACCAGAGGAAAATAATACAGTCAGATCTGATCTTCATTATATTATTGACCTGTCCTTCAAAACATCTTCTATTCCTTTACTGGTAGACATTTTTATCATCTAAAAATCTTGTAATCTAATTTCAACACTGGGTGTTATTTTAGAACATGATAAGTACATGTATATATCATCATTAAAGTGCTTGGTAATATTCCTTTTTGGCCTTCTCAATTTTTGATGATTAATGAGAGTAACTGTGCTGATCGTATTTTAAAACAAAAAATTACTTAGCCATTTGCTATATTTGATATTTCCCTCAAACTACTTGATATCAAGCTGTGTGTTTCTTCAGACAGGTTTCAAGAATTATATGTACTAACTTGTCAATATACACAAATGTTACCTTCTCAAAAAAAAAAGAATTATCTTGTAATATTTCCGGGATGTCTTCCATTGAGTTAGTTTTTCATGTTACGTTTCCCTATTTTATTTGTCATGATATTTCAGATATTTGAGCTTCTATTTTTTTAAATTTCATGCCATAGTTGCTTTGTTATGATACTTCCAACTATTGAGATTTGGTATTTATTGATTTTGAGATTTTTTAGAAGTCAAATTATGAGGAAGCTTTGGAGCTCTTGGAAACATCTATGAACTCTTGCAAGCAGCTACCACTTCCATTAATTATGTTTTATGATGAACTGGCTTTAACATTGACGAAAAAAGCACTTCATCCAGCCATAGTGGAATGGTAAGCACATGATTATCCCCAAAGATTTATATCATAGTACATAAAACGTGCATTACTCACAGGACAAGCAAACATGTTGGGGACTTTGAATCAAAGTTTTTGTGTGACCTCGATGGTGGGGAGCTTATGGTCAAAGACTTATATTGTGGTTTGGAAGGTAAGCTCCACATGTGCATTCCAGAAACTTCACTAGCAAATTTCCATTAAATAATCATCAATTGAAGTTTTGACTTTTGTTTGTAAGTGCAGGAGACTTATGGATGAACCTCGACGGAGACATATCTCCTATATGTCTCAATATCTTGCCACTTGTATCCTCTTCTTTGCGGTAATTTTGTAATTCTTCTTCTTCGTCTTACTGCTTGAAAAGTTTGTACACCCTTATATGCTGAATTTCAAGTATGGAAACAAACAAAAATTAAATGAGAGGAACACACTTACTTTTATTACCTCACTTTTACTAACTGGCTTGATACTATGAAGCCAGAGAATCACTAAGTTATCATGGGAGCTTGAACTTCTGATTATCAGGTTTAGGAATTAAAATTGTCAATCTGAAAGGAATTCTTTGGTGCAAAATTATTTCCTGCTCTTAGGCTCAGCTTTACTCAGATATTATCCTGACTCCCTTAGGAAAACTGTTATGCTCATCCTTCACTTTTTATGAAATATGATAAAAAGGTTCTAGGAGATATTTTGCTGCACTTCAAGGACATTTTCTGAAGTTAGAGGAAACTCTGACCTTTGCAGAAATTGTGGAGCGGCTTTAACTAAGCTATATACATCTATCAGTTAGTCCCACTGCCCTCTTTTAACTCATGGAATGAATTGTGCCAAAACAATGCAGCTAGGAGATGTTTCATTGCACCTTGAAGATGTTGTATGGGCTTGAGGGAAAATTTGACATTTGCACCACACTGCAATCTTGCAGTGTCTATGATAAAAATTTCTCATAGTATTCCTTTGCTGCTTAAAATTGAATTTCTTCAAATTTCTATCTGAGTCAAAATCACCAAAGTAACCTTAGACTTATTGATATATATTTACGTTCTGGTAATTTTCTGCCTGTCAGTGTTGTTATTCTGCATAGATGGTCACATATTATACAACTTATGCAGGGCTGGTTCATCACTGCAAATTCTTCCTGCAAACTTTGTTTTGCTATCTTCAGTAAGTACATAATTCATTTTTTAAAAAGAATTTCATCCTCTAAATCCTTGAATGTTCTATGTTTGATCTCAACTCTTTGTTAGATTGAGGGGTTGGCGAATCAAGGATCTCTTGCAGGAATTGATGCACTTCTTGGCTGTCCAATACACCTTCCTTCCTCTAAGGTGGGATTCAGTGCCTTCCCAGTTATCCTTATAAACCATTTCAATCACACTCACTGTGAAATTAGTTGGTAAATTTGGCTTTACCATTTTGTTCAAGTTTGAAGTGTGGTGATCCTTAAGCTAGAATTATTGGGAAAACAATATTTAGTCACTTGGCAGTTGATGAAGCACTTGATGGGCCAAACTCTTTCTTCCCATCTGGTGGGAGAGTTTTACTTATACCATGATAATGTTATGCCTGCTGCATGCCTTTCCATGTGCTAATTGTGTCTATTATATTTGTGTCAGTTCTTCCGTGAACCACTTTGGGGCTCTTTAAGTGGAAAGCAAAAGCAAATCATTATTCTATCATTGTACTATGCTGCCAATTGGCTTCGGGAACTGGTAGGTAGTGCTGATAATCTCGCCAGTGTGATGTTGGTAATTTATTTCTGACAACTTGATATGTTTAAGCATGCTATCTGACTTCTTGGGTATATCATGTAGCTCAATGCCTTCTGTACTCAAGCTGTCGATGAGTGTAATGCAGTCAGTCAAGCAACAAGAGAGGAGATAACTCTTAAACTATTTAAGCGGTTGAGGAACCTTGTGTATGTCCACATGTCCTTTTCTTGTATGCCATGCATGATATAACTTTTGACCCCCGCAAGTTTTGAGGACCCTTTTTGATCTCCTAACTAGTTGTCAACTCTGTTCATCTTCGTGCATCTGTCACAAACAAATTGTGAAGGATGATTATCTGTTTCCCAGATCCTATACCTAATAACATTAACGGTAAAAGGAAATGCATTGTCCCAGTATTTTATACGGAGCACCCACTACTTCTTTTGAATTTTCTGTGAGATATCAGAATAAGATAATAACCTACTCTGTACATGGTAATATTTGCTCAACTTATATGGGTCTTCACTAGTTGCAAAGTGATTTGAAGCAGTTCTATACAAATCATTATTCCTCCAGGTTACAAGGATATATAAATACATAATTATAAATTTTTCAAATGATTAACTTTCATTCTGTATTCATCCTATGCTTTGATTTTACAAATGTCAGACCTGGATGAATATCTTGCTATAGTAGACTTCCTTAATGTGTGTTCCTTCTCTCTAGCAACTTTACTCTGCAATATGCATATGTATCAGCAACTGTATGATAACTTTGACCCACAAGGCAGGTTTTTTCTCAATAAAGAATCATGCTGTGACAACAGAACTTCATAAAGCTAACAAGAGTTTACCAATTCAGATTTCTGGAGAGCTTGCTAAACATTTCCCTCAAACAATGCTCTTTTTCCTTACCTGAACTCCAACCTCATCTGGAGTCCTTGTCGCCGAACCAACTTGATCATAATAGAGATCAGGAGATGAAGAATGAGAATGGTAATGGTAACGTTGGTCTATCACAAAAGAAGAAGAAAGAGAAGAAGAACAGCCAAGCATCACTTACTGATGGAAAACTTAGGCAGCCAACCATCATGGATGTTTTGAGGAAAGCAGGTGCAGTTCCAAGCCAGGAACCAAGCACCGGTCCTTCTGGAACGTGTTCTAAAGGTAGTGCGCCTGAGCCATCAGTGAATCAACCACGTAATATTAATATGTCTGCGAATGTAGATGTTTCTACTGCTGTGGAGCATGTCGAAGCACAAAGACACAAATTCAGGCCTCTTTTGCTGGATTGCTTTGCTATCTTAGCTTTTCAGAAGGTAGTGTTAGTGTTTAAATGAGTTCCTTCTTTTCACTGTCTCAATGGGTTATTATTTGAGCAAGTCAGTGCCTGAAGTATATGGGTCTATTCGCTAGTGTCACTCTTTCAAATCCTTTTTCCTCCAGTGCACAACCTTCGTTTGATTTTCCTTTTCTTCCTGGCCATTCTATCTGGATATTGTGGGCTGGGTATTTCTTGCATCTCAGGTCTTCTGTTGGTTTTTTTAAAAGATGGGGTAGCAAAAAAGGGTTGAAAATGTCTCTCAATAATTTTATTAATCACAAGAGGGCTTCAAATAACCAACAGAAAACACAAAATCTAAATCTGCATAATTTAAAATTTAAGAAACACAAAATCTTCAAATAGCCACTGAGGTATTACTTTTCTGGAGGTGTCATCTTGATACTTATCCTTTGTTTGATTATTGAACTGTATCTTGCTTCTTCAATCAAGGTTTAGTCAAACATCTAGATAGTTAAGAAGATAATTGAGAGTTCATTACCATGAATACACCTCTTAGGCATTTTCGTGATATTTTCCATTTCACAATTTTCTCTTGAGCACAAAATGCTTTTAGTAGCATGATAGAGTATTGAACTCTAAGATACCTTTCCAAAAGAAAAGAATAGTTATTTGATTAAAGACTTGGGGATTGTGTGATTTGAATTATTTACCTGATTTCATCAATGTTTATCACATGATATTCATTGTTTCTAATTAAATCAAATTCATTAATTGCTTAATATTTGGTTGTCACGAGGGAATGTCACCTTATGGACTAATAGCCACAATATTACTCTGATGAAAGTAGTTAATATTGTACTTATTGTTGAATGAACACATCTAAATAATCAGCATTAGTTTTCAAACCAAATCCATATAGGCTTTTGTTCTGATGATGAGTTGATTGATTGTCTACTAACTCAGCCCTTACTCTTGTGATCAGTTGATATGTTTCATTGCTAACTTGCATCTTCCTCTTGTATTGTTTTTACCTTCCCTTGTTATAATTTTTGTGAAGGAAAAGTGACATATCTTTCTTCGGTCATTAGTTTTGAGGTACATCTCGTTCTATTCTGGCAATTTATGCAATTCTATTTCCTTCAATTAAGAGTAGTACAAAAAGAGGAGATTTTTCTGAACTGAGAGAGTTCTGATATTAAGTTGACACTTGATATCGTTGCAATAATAGCTGCCAGAAATCATTGGTGGGCCCGTACAGCGTTTCTAACTTGTTTCAGTATGGTTTTTCAATGCAGACTCAGGATTCCTGCTGTGCAGATCCAGCTTCTGAGGTATTCAGTGAGCTCTTTTAGTCATGCCCTCTTCACTAGTGTATAGATGAATCTCTCACACCCATGTTCAGTTCCTTTTTCCTCTTTAATTGTTTACATTTATAATATTTGGAAATTGGTGCGTAAATTTATATGTACTCGTCTTTAGACTTCAATCTTTGAGAATATCTAACTCCCTGGTGGTACCAGTTGCCCCTTTGTCTATATTTTCTGAGGGATCTAAACAAAAAGCTGGACTACTTCAGTCCACGAAGGCATATATTGGTTAGACGCATGAGTGTTCCTCCTGCTTTTGGTGAGATGAAAGTAATAGAGTTCATAAGCAAAATTCAGCCACTATTTCCTTCCCTTAGAAGACATTTGGATTCTGCAGTATCTGGTGTTAGAAAAGGTATTACAGCCGACTTTGTCGGATGCCTTGGAAGAAATATTGCCAAATTTTAGAATATCTTACAGGGATTTTATGCAGATACAGACACATGCCCAGATCATTGGAGAACTCATTCTGCCTTTGCTGGAAATCCTGATATACCCAACATTACAAGCTTTAGACCATCAGTTTCTAGATCTGTCATAAAAGAGACACTTCAATGCTTTGGCAAGGTAAAACATTTCGGTCTAAAAAGCAGAACCTAAGGAAATGGAGGGGTGGGGACGTACCTTTCTTTTTTCCTTCCTAGAATTTCTTATCAAATTTGTTTCTCATTGTTTTCTTTTCCTTTTACCTCAATTGCAGATGTTAAACATACCTAATGTTCAGAGAGACAGGTCAGTACTTTCTGATCTTCTGGAGGCATTACAACCAATCAGCATTTCAGACTGCTTTTTCCAAGGCATGCAATTGATTCCATCACCAGGAGATATAGGTTATTTATATGCTGGTGCATATTTATTTGTTGGGAATATCTTTGATGCAGGTATGCTGCTTATGAATTTTTTCTTCTTGATCACATATTTCTCTCATTTACCATTGAAGAATATGTTATCCCCTACCACTTGACTTTTTTCCTTGTAGCATGTGCTGTCTCATTTGCTTTGGCTTCCGAAGTATTGTTAAGCTTGGAATCAGTACTTGTGTCTTTCCGGACTATCCTAGATAACGATCTCAACGATATTGGAAAAGATATTCGTACAGGTTTTTCAAAAGAGCTACTTTCTTTTCTGTCCAAGAAGCTGGGGACTTCTGCTTACAAACTCTTGATGCAAAAGTGTGATGGTGTTAATGACATTGAAGATGGTCAGAAAGTCAAAGTATGTTAATCTAGTGGCTACATCAAACATCACCATCGTGTTTCTTGGATGACTGCTGACCGTTCAATATGTTTTCTTCATTTTAGGGTTGCTAGTCTGATTGATTATTTTAATTGCAGGCAGAGGTAATTCAAAAGCTTTTACGAATTTACTTGGAAAACTGCCAGTCCACTTCCGATTCCCTAAGTGAGCTTGCCTGCTCTGTTTTGCCCCAGGTGCATATATTAGGTGGTTTTACATAATTGTTTCTTTGACAGATCATTTGTTGTGCTTGAAGCGAAGTGAAAACTTTCCTAGATATGTAACATATTGCATCAAAACCTTCTGCTGAGCTTCTATCTGTTATGCAACATGCTTCTAGTTCAAAGGTGTAAATGGAGGCCTTAAGGATTCTTTATAACCTCCTTTAGCACTTTAAATAAGCTTACTACATGACTATGCAATACTTGTTTGATTGCACCTAGCCAAGTGCATTTACATTTTGATTGCTTCAAACATATTGGATAAATTATGAGAGCAGCAATATTTGCATATTAAGTGGCAAGATTTAAGTGAATGTTTACATATTCTTAATATTTTAAGAATTGAAATGCAATGTCTTAAAAATGTTCTATAATTTATTAGTCATGGGATTTCAGTCTCTAGATAATGTTAGCATATAATATGCTTAGTAGTCTGTCACCGTGATACACTCCTAGGAAAACCCTAACTTAATCCTATTCTGTTTATATGCCAGGTTTCATCACACAGATCTGCATTGGAGGATGGCTGTTGTTTTCCTACTCTCTGTCCTGCAACATTTTATATTTGGTACCGGGTACTGGTAAGATTTCCACTATGCGCTTAATTCTGTGTGCATTATCTTTCCCAGAGATTTTATGCGTTCTTAAGAAGACGTTGACTGATGATGACTTGATGCTGCAGCATGAAGAGAACCTTGCCATGATTAACCGCTTGGTTGGTACCAAAAATATTGCATATTATTTAGAAGCTACACATCAACAGATGGAAATTCCATGATGAAAATAATTGTTATGTTTTTCTTTACTTGCTTAGGTAAAGGACATTTCACTTCTGGAGAAAGCCAGGGGTGGTGGTGAAGTGGAAGATGTCAAATGCCTTCTGAAGAAACTACAACAATCTGTTAATGTGGTTGTATCTTTAGTCAATTTGTGCAAGACCCATGATAAGGTGGTTGGTTATCTTGCTTAAATTTCTTATTTGATTGCCTCTTAGCTTTATGCTACTGACATAATTGGTGTTGACTAATAGGTCAACGTCCGTGCAATTGCTGTCAAGTTTGGTGGGAAGTTTGTTGACTCTTTCCTCAAAGGTACTTACCTCTATCACGGGTCAGGGTACAAGGACTTATTTTTCAGTTAAGGGAGGGTGTAGTCTTTGGCCTCATCTTTGTGATTGTTACAAAATATGATGTATTGGAATTAACAAATGTCTTCAGCTTTTGGCTTCTTACAGGGGCAATTTGAATTGCACCGTGAGCAAATAATTCAGATGGTAAGATGTGTGAATTACTGGCTTGAACTATAGTAGATGCGAAAAAACTGACTTTAGATTAAGGAGCCTCTCTATATTTATTACCAGGTTAGAGAGCTTCAGACAGCAACGAGAACTATCCAGACGCTTTGTTCAGATGCAAAGGTTTGTACAGAAATCCCATATGTGTTGGTTAGGTTATGCTCATTCGTTGTGTCCTAGAAATCTTTCTGCACTTTCATTTGTATTTTCTTTTCTTTCTGGCAGGGCATGAAACAAACAGCAATAACCAGCAAAATCCCCATCACCAAGAGATCTATGGAGCGGTTCTTATTTCGTGTTAAGGAACTTCTTCACTCAACGTCAAGTGGATGCACTTTTTGGATGGGTATTTTGACATTGCATTTACCTAATATTACTTTAATCAGATAGTCGATCAAATGGTGGTTTATAATATTATTTGTTGTGCTGTTTTTTGTCGACATTCAACCGTTTAATGTCAATGATACTTGCCTTTGAGACACGCGCCTTTTCGAAATCCTCCCAGACACGAATCCCGATGTAATTTATAATCGACTTCCAACCCATAACCCCACCGGTGGTCCTTCTGATCACCGGAATCCTCCTTTCCTCTTCTTTTTCTTAAATCTCCTTCCACCAAAGCCTCTATCAGACTCCCGCGACCCAACCCCAAAAAGACCCACCCCCAGAAAGCGCTTGCACGCGTCACCACTACCTCCCAGAAATCGAAGTCACACACGGCATGCGCCGGCACGTGAATCGACATTATTCAGATTTTCAGCTTTTTCTCGGATCGTTTCAGGCCACAAGGGCTTTCACCTCTCATTACGTCTTCGGTTAAAGCACTTACCTTTCTTTTCATCAATTATTTAGGAGAAAGATGGAGAACAAAATCTTTTTCAGATTAGGGGGCAAGTCTTATGACTTATCTGATACCAAACTAGCCTCAGATTCTAGGTTTGAATGGGTGGAGAGTGCTAGGTTATATATGAGAAGAATGAAGCTGAGTAGAGTAGCTCTACAGTGGCTCTGCAGAAGATTTAATGAAGCTTCAGAAATCAAAGGAAAATCTTTCAAAACTTGGAGATGCAGAGATTTAACTACCCTTATTTATTACTCTTTGAAGTACAATAAATATGGTAGATTTCTGTCTGTTATTACGGTTAAAGGAGAGCTGAGATCTATTATTATTCTCCCTGAAATCATATTCAATGCTGTCTGGTTTGATCTGTCTAAGAAAATTGAGGTCTTTATTAATAAGGCTGAAATTTTACAGAGAAACTTTAAATTCAGGGGAGATAATCAGTAATGGGCAAATAGAAAAAGGAAGTTATAAGGAAGCTCTTCAAAAAAGCAGATGGCCCACTAATGAACTTCAATCAGTTCCAGAGAGTAGCACCAATGGAGATAAGGATCCTCTGAGGAGAAGTCTGGTTGGCAGCTTCCCAGATTGCAATGAGATACCTTCTCGTAACGATGTTAGGAAATGGGAGCAGAACACATGGAGAGGCATCCACAACATACAAGTATTTGATTTGAATGGGATCCAATTCCTTTTTGAATTTCAGTCGAGAAGGGATGCTGAAAATGTGTTAGCAGGGAGATGGAGTAGGAGAAACCATCTACTGGAACTGGAGTGGTGGTCTCCGACGACGGGAGCTATTCCATCCCAAAAACAATTTGACTGGTTTTGGGTTCTAATTCTGGGACTACCATTACATTTATGGACTGATAAAGTGATGAAGGAGATGGGTGACCAGTGCGGTGGATGGATTGAAGCGGAAGAAGAAACCCAACTTAAGAATCACTTGAGATGGGCCCATATTCGAGTCAAAGGTCCTCTGAAGGAAATTCTGGCATACGTAGAAGTGTGTGATGGCGAATTCAATTTTTCTTTGCCGGTATGGTGCGAAGCTCTGACGAGATTCAGACGGAAGTCAGATCTAATGCACATTGATCAAACAATAGGTACAACACATGTATCTGGAAGGGAGCTCTCACAGCAAAACTCTTTGCAGACTTTTATCCCAAAGGAGGTGGAGCCCAGCATATTGGGTAATGATTCGTAGTTAGGCTGTAATAAAAATGGGGAGGAGGAACGCATGGGTCTGACTGAAGGACACGTGAGGAAAATAATTCAAAATTTGGGCCCAGGAATTGTATTAGAAGTGTTGGACCAATTCAGAATAAAAGGTAATGGGTCATAGGAAGCCCAATTGCCTAAGAAAGACCCCATTCTGATGGATAAGGGAATTTCATTTGGATGCTATAGACAGAAGCAGTGGTATCGTAGTGATATGGGATAAGAGGGTGTGGAAATGAGAGATGGTGATAGCAACAAACCAAATGGTAACCTGCAAGTTTGAAGGCATTAATCAGGCATTCACATGGTTTCTTTCAGCTGTGTATGCTTCCTGTGATACAAATAATTAGAAGAGAACTTTGGCTAGAATTCATCAACATCAAAGAATTGTGTAATGGGCCTTGGGTAGCTTGTGGAGATTTTAATGCCACAAGATATCCAAACGATAGATCAGAAGGGCACAAAATTACTACGCCAATGACTGAATTTTCTGAATGGACAATGAGATGGAGTTCATCGATCCTTTTTTATTTGAGGGGGTCTTTCACATGGAGAAGGGGGACAACCACATGTCTGCCTCTAGAATTGATAGGTTTTTATTCTCTTCCCAGTGGGATGAGACCTTCACACGGATTAAACAGAACATGCTTCCCAGAATAGGCTCTGACCACAATCCAATTATGCTTGAATGCGGAGATTTAAATTTGAAGAAGTCTTACTTCAAGTTTGAACAATTGTTGTTAAGGGTAGAGGGTTTCTCAGACAAGGTTAAAGAATGGTGGGTATCTTTCAATATAATTGGTACGGGATCTTATGTCGTAGCCTCCAAGTTGAGGATGCTAAAGGGGAAGCTAAAAGAATGGAAGCTGGAGAATAGGAACAATTAGAATCAGAGAAAAGAGGAAATTCTAAATTAGCCGTCAATTATAGGAAAGACTCAGGAGTTGAGACTACTATCAGAGGATGAGTTACTTCAAAAAGTACATCTCTCAATGGAGTTTGAAGATGTTGTAAAAAATGAAGAAATAGCTTGGAGGTAGAGGTCTAAAGTACATTGGCTCTAACACGGAGACAAAAATATCAAGTATTTTCACAGGATGGCTACATCCCATAAAAGATTTAACATTATTGACAAGTTGATGGTGGAAGGGGTTACAGTAACAGATTCAGGAGCAATTAAAGGATCCATAATCAATTACTACCAAAATCTTTACAGAGAAACAGAACAATGGAGGCCAGATTTTAATCTACAGGGAGCGGAAAGCATTACACAAGAGGAAAATGAATGGTTGCAGAGGCAATTTGAGGAAGATGAAGTTTTTAATTACATAAAATCACGTGCTAGTGATAAGTCCCCCGAACCAGATGGAAGGCTTTCCGATGAGTTTTTTCCAAAACTTCTGGGAGATACTGAAGACAGACTTCATGAATGCAGTGAGACAATTTCACGAAAGACATGAAATAGAGAAGAGCCTCAACGCCACCTGTGTGGCTCTAATCCCCAAGAAGACAGGAGTTATGGAGCTTAGGGATTTCAGACCCAGAAGTCTCATTAGTGGTGTGTACAAGATTTTTGGTAAGCTGTTGGCCGAGAGATTAAAGAAAGTGATAGGTAAATTGTGAACAATCACCAAATGGCCTTCATTCAAGGTAGGCAAATTATGGATGCCGCGTTAATAACTAGTGAGTGTGTGGACTCAAGGATTAAAGGAGAGATCCCAGGAATAATGTGCAAGCTTGATATAGAAAAGGCATATAATCATGTCAATTGGGAGTTTCTACTTAATATTCTGAAGCGATGGGGTTTGGAGACAAATGGCTTAAATTGATAGGTTTTTGCATCAAAACTGTCAGGTTCTCCATACTTGTTAAAAGAGAACCTGCTGGTTTTTTTCCTTCGGAGAGAGGACTACGACAGGGAGATCCTCTCTCCCCTTTCCTATTTATCTTAGCTATGGAGGGTCTTAACAATATTATTAGAGTGGCCAATCAGAACAACTAGATAAAGGGTTTCAACATAGGTAACCAGTCAGGGTTGATTTGCAAATATGTCACCTTTTATTGCAGATGACACAATAATATTTTGCGATGCAAAGACAAAACAAGTTAGTTACATTAGAGTTGTTTTGGTGATTTTTGAGGCTATTTCCGGGTTGGCTGTGAACTGGAGGAAAAGCAGCATCTTCCAAATCAAGGAAGTGGCAAATATACAGATGTTGGCAAGCATCTTGCAATGTAAGATAGAGCACTTACCAACTACTTACCTGGGAATGCCTTTGGGGAATAATCACAAGGAGCTTGAGATTTAGGATGGAATCATTGAGAAGACAGAGAAGAGGTTGGCTAATTGGAAGACAAATTATTTATCTTTGGGAGGAAGAGTCACTCTGATCAATTCGGTTCTGGAAGCGTTGCCTACATATGTTATGTCACTTTTCCCTTTACCAGCAAAGGTAGAAGAGAGGTTAGATAAATTGAGACGTGATTTTCTATGGTCGGGGAATAAAGAAGGGAAACAAATACACTTACTTAAATGGCAGACAACCTTACTAAGCAAGAAAACAGGAGGTCTTGGTATAAAAAATTTGAGGGTCTAGAACAAAAGTCTACTTTCTAAATGGCTTTGGAGATTTGTGGTTGAAGATCAGGCATTATGGAGAAGAGTAATTCTCAACAAGTATGGGCAGAATGAGGAGTAGGTGTCTAATGTAGTAGATAACATGTATGGGGTATCAGTATGGAGATCAATCAGAAATTTATGGTCTAGTCTGAAGGAGAATTTGGTGTTCAAAGGGGGAGAGGGTAACACAATATTTTTTTGGAAGGACAAGTGGATAGGAGAAGAGTGTTTAAACTCGGTCTTCCCAGATCTCTTTACATTTTGTACCAATCCTGATGCTAAAATTGCGGAGATCTGGTCCCCTCAGGGATGGAACCTCACCTTTAGGAGAAATCTAAATGATTGGAAAGTGGATAGAATTGCTGAACTGCTACTCAGATTGGGTGAATTCATAGGCCTTACTACAGATGCAGATGGTATAAGATGGAAACACGAATCTGATGGCAAGTTATCTGTGAGTAGACTGTATAAGAGAGAGATTATGACTCACTCAGGGGAATTCTTGGTCCATGGAAACAAATCTGGAAGGGCAACACTCCAACCAAGGCGAAATGCTTCACCTGGTTGGTCTCCAGAAGGGCATGTCTCACTCAGGAAAAACTCAAGAAAAGAGGCTTCCAGATTGTCTCCAGATGTTTTTTTTGTCATGAGAAGGAAGAAACTAACAACCACTTATTCCTACACTGTAGGATTACTGTTCAGGTGTGGCACATGATTCTCATCATTTCTCAAGATCCCTGGGTGATGCCAGAACATACTGCTGATCTTTTGAGCTGTTTGATGAGGGGGGGGGGGGGACCAAGACCCAAAAAAGACGGTGGTCTATAGTACCTATTTGTGTCTGGTGGGATATTCGGAGAGAGAAACCTCAGGTGTCATGAGAATATTACTAACACTATTCAGAAAGTTAAAGAAAATTGCATTAACATATTTTTTTTTGTGTGTAAAGAAGATGGTATAGAAGAATTAGAACAATCGGTAGACTTCCTAGGATCTATGTAATTATGGATATAGCTTGTAACTTTTTGGAGGTAGCCAGCATACCCTTAATGCTGAAGAATACAACTTTACCTTTATCAAAAAAAAATATTATTCGTTGTGCTAATCAAGTTTGCTGTGATTTAAAAGCCAAAATCTTTCCATGTTCAATACATGCATGGATTTGATTGATCTGATATCAATTTGATCCATTCTGGGAAAGCATGCGCCACATCTGTTACATTTATAGGAACTATGCCAAACAAATTATGATGCTAGGAGAATTCTTTTTAAAGCCGAGGGGGTGATGGTCCTTTCCCAGATTTAGAACAGCATAATGATCAAATTTCATGCTTCTGGTGATTCTTTCTGGTGTCCCCACACACGTGAAAGTTTGTTAACAGTTTGTTGCATTGATAACTTAAGCTTTGTCTAGTTGTAGAAAATCTTGATGCTTCAGGCTTAAATTTTTGTAGGCCAAACATATCTGAATTTCGTCCTCACATGTACTGATTGCCTTAACCCATTTCTTTGTTTTGGCAGGCAATCTGAAGCATAAAAATTTGATGGGGGATGTAGTTAGCTCCCAAGCATATGTAGATGATCAAAAAGACAATATGGACAATGTTTCAACAGAAAATATGGATATAGATGAACCCACAGATATTGCTGGTGAATGAGGACCTAATTAATTCAAGCAACAAGAGCTGACCCAGAAAATATCTCTGACACAGCCACAGTCAACTCAAGATAATTATGGTGAGGTCTATTGATTTCTAACTTTTGCCTAATATGTATGTCAATGATCGGTGGGTGGGTGGATCCTTAGGAACTTTCCCAGCCTTGAGTTGTACGACTCTGCATTTGCTCTATATTCCATCCTTCACACCTCATGCTTGGTATAGCCCATCTGAGAAGTGATGGAATAGGCATAAATTCCGTGATTTACTGCCTACTATGATGCGTGAAAGAAAGAAGGTGTCTTGTGCTCGTATATACTATTGAGCAAGTATTACAACATTACAATTTGAGAAGTCAAACAATTTTTTCTTTGAATGTGGCATTTCAAGCATGTTTTAAAATATTTTAATTATAAGAAAGTGTATTCATATTACTTTTTGTATAGTTCCTAAATATGTCTTAGTAAGTTTTAGTTCTGTTAGAGTGGGTTAGAGTACCACATTGGTTGGGGAATAAACTGGTGGTCTACTTATATGGACTCCTCCCCTCATGAACTAGCTTTTGGGGTTGAGTTAAACCCAATTGTCATATCTTTAATAAACAAAATCAAGAGTCTGATATCTGAAATTGGATGAGTTCTCTTGTAATTTGAACCCCCTTTCTAGCAGGGAGTATTTAAGCTGTTTGTGTCTCTTGACTAAATGATGGAATAATCTGACGATTCTTTCATGTATTTGCCGGTTTGCACATCTTACAGATTAAGGATGGGAAGAAATGTTATGGTTTAGTCCTTTTCGCAGTGTTGCAGTCAGGGATTGTTAGCAATATTTGTTGCATCATTTCTCAGATTGGCAACCAAGCATGGGATTCCCCTAGGTTTCACACCAGCATCTCAGTTGCATCTATTGTTGCAAAGCTTCTGCAGAGTGTCCTTTTGATACATATCTTATATGGTTTGTAAGTAGCCTCAATCTCAAAAGTTTTGCTCGATACCTCCCTCTCTCCTTGTAATTCCTGAATGCCCTACCATGGATAATGTAAATACACCTTTTTTTGTAACTAGAAAATTTGCTGAAAATAATTAGCATGTGTTGGATTCTGGTTAACTTGAATTGAGCTTGAGAATTATACATCTATGTAACCTCATTCAACCGATAGTCCTAATGAAGAATACAAGAAACTCAAGCTCATATTCTCCGTCTTCATCTGTAAATGTGCTAGAGTATTTGATGAAAAAAACCCATAATCTCTCTCTAAACTCTATGGAAATGACCAAGGTGAGAGAGAGCCAATTTGTTGCTTATTTAGGATTCCTCTCTAGGGTTATCATTTTGAACCATTGGCAACTAACAGAGACTGCTGATGGCTAAAGTTCACTACCACTTTAGTTTTCAGTTTGCGGCATAATGGTTTATTGGTCATAACATTTGCTTTGTGGGGTAAACTGAGCATTTTAATTATCAAACAACAACATACCTAGTGATTTTAATTTACTAAACTAGTCAAAAAAATTTCATGTACTATTTATTAGTGTACTTTTAAGAAGAAAAAAGAGTCTTCTCAACTATTTGTTTCATTTGGGAGAAAAACTATATGTTCTATCAACCAAACTGACCATTTTTGTGGTTTTATTCGTTCCCCTCAACCTAATTACCTCTTATCCGAGTCCCTATTCTTCTTACAAGAGGGAGACATACAGTGTTTGGTATTTAATGATAGAAGGAAGTATAATTTTACCATTGACGGATTCTTTGAGTTGTCTTGACAGTTGACAATGATATGTTTGATCGTGCATGGTCTTATTTAGCATCCCTTATTGTAATTTGATTTGTTTGAGCAAGTCAAATTTGTTGTTGTAACGTCTACCAAAATGGAGATAATAACTTGTTAAGAGCACGACAATATTTTCACTTAACCATGATTAATCAATATGTGATCTCACATTAATTTAATCACTTGAGCATGATAGAACTATTGTGGCTTGGTGTAAATATTTAGTAGCTTTTTCTCACCTTCATTTAATACTTAAGTACAAATTTAGTTAATGATTAAGCTAGAGTTTAGTATCTATGAATGGATGCTGTAAAAATTATTTCCACTTGCATAAAATTGAAAATACTTGTAACTTGATACTCCTAAGATGGCAAATAATCTTTTACAATTGATAAACTAAGGTGATAGTGTGAAAATCTATTACATTATCAGTGTGTCTAAGCTTTGTCGATATTGTTGGACAAACGACAAATGTATAATATGATATTTCTATTTTTCTTTACCTAAATCCACTTGATATTGTTGGAGAAACGACAAATGTATAATATGATATTTCTTTTCTTTTTCTGTACCTAAATCCACCTGCGTTCAATTGGTTTATACAAGTTTATGCAAATTTATAACAAGCAACCTTTAGATTTCTCCTTTTTACATTGGTTAGTAACACCTTATTTATGAATTGTTGTCAGTTTGCGATTTAATTGTAACCAATTTGTTCATAAGTCAATTTATATGAGTTCCCACTCTTAAAGTGGAAAATAGAAGTTAAGGAAGAAGTAACATTTCTCCATTTATATAAAGGACTTGCATAGTCTGGTTAATTGAAAGTGAAGAAGCAAAACTAGCAATAGAAACATCAAGTTTTTAATCAGTTTCAACTTTGACAAAGTAGCTCTAGAGTCTACAGCTTTTAGGAAAACCAAGTAGATGATCCAATTGTTTATGTTCGAAAGAGAAGGACACAAAGAATTGAAGAAGTGGTTGCTAATGTTGTTGCTTTCCCTCCTCAATTAGGTATATTTTCTTTTAATTCCTTGTTTAATGTTGTATGTGATTCACATTTTAGATCTCTCACAACTCATAGTCAGAAAATGAATCCTCAATTTTCACGCTCTTATAAAATATTAGAAAATCAACTTACCTGGGCAAAAAGGGTTTTCCATGAAAGGGAGAAATTCATTTTCCCCCTAAATTAGACTTGAGACGATTGGGTCTTAAGTAAGTTAAAGTGATTGCACTTTTGATTCAGAAAATGCGATATCTAAATTCTACATTTGTTACTCCGCCAAGTTGGATGCACTTGATTCAGTAGCTAAATTCTACATTTGTTACTCTGTCAAGTTGGATGTACTTTTGATTCAGTAGCTAAATTCTACATTTATTACTCCGTCAAGTTGGATGCACTTTTGATTCAGAAAAATGCGATAGCTAAATTCTACATTTGTTACTCTGCCAAGTTGGATGCACTTTTGATTCAGAAAACGTGATAGCTAAATTCTACATTTGTTACTCCGAAAAGTTGGATGCACTTTTGATTTAGAAAATGACATAGCTAAATTCTACATTTGTTACTCCGCCAAGTTGGATGCACTTTTGATTCAGAAGATGTGATTGCTAAATTCTACATTTGTTACTCCGCCAAGTTGGTTCATTTTGCCTGAGTAAAAAACGAGTCTAATTAGTCTCACTTCTGACTTGTCCAAGGTCGCACCAACAAAGGGAGCCCTAAACAATAGAAGGAAGCTATTTCTATTCATATCAACTTCTAATGTGGAACTTTTTTTTGTGTATCCAATTATTCCGCCTCAAACAAAGTGTCGTAGGTCACATCGCCAAGATTCAAAGGTGTCGAAAATTGTTGATTGGGCTGGTCTAACCTAGGGCATGGGACATTTTGGCATGGAGGGGATTAATTAGTATGACTACCTAGTGATTTATAAGTACCGATTATAGTGATTTATAAGCACCCCCACTGCAAACATTTTATATATGACAGCCACTCCATAAAGAATGATGCTTAACAAAAACAAGTCTATGGACCTTGCTCCTCACTTTTTATTTGGAGATTCATTTTATGGCATCCACATTATATTGAATAATTACAAATAGCAATAGTCACAGCCCACAAGTTTCTCCTTTTGTTGTATTCCTTCAAACTATGGGCAAAGACATGCAAGGGGTCATTTGCACTTCTGCTCTTATATTGTCCCGGTCTTTAGTTTGTCCCTTATGTTTTCGTATCATAATAATTCACAAGTTTTGCAAATATTTAACCCATTATGAGGACAAAAATTAAAGACCAACTCATTTTAAGAGCAAACGTGCAATTTATGCCATCCACACCATGGGTCTCTTCATAGGCCACAACAAGAAGAACAGAAAGTTAATGTGGTTTAATCAATTAACTGATATACACGGGTAGAGACGAGAAATCCACCATTTCAATGAGAAATCTAACGGGAGATTAGTATTAAATACTGAGGGAATAATCTCATAAAATTTATTTAAAAAGCGGTTCATACAAGTGATGGTTAAATTTATATCTCACAAATCCTCTCTTGAACTAAACTCTCTCCTTTCATTTGAGATGTATGTGATTTTGAATGATATGCTCACATTGCTATTTTTAGCAGGATTTTCATCGAAAGAAATATGTCTAAAGAGTTCAAAAACTTAACGTGTAGAACCCAACAAACTTCTCGAAAGTAAGATCACAACCTTTAAAAGTTTGGAATTTGCCAAGGACTTGGGAGAAGCAGTACAAAAGTTTGCACTTTACTAAAGTTTGTTGCATGATGAGATCTTCTGGGAGCACCTATAATGCTAAGAGAAAAGGAAAAGAGATTTACGAAGAGAACAACAACACTATGGATTTTGCAGAATTTTATGCTCAAAGAGGAAATAAAGGTATCACTATCTGTGAGAGAAGTGCAAATTCCAGATCAGAAGAAATGGCGAGATTTTTGGGAACAAGCAATGATCATTCCAGTGGCCAAAAATTGCAGTCGCAAGATATGACCAGTTTGAACCAAGTGAGTCCTAATTATTTTCTTAGTAATAGTATTAAGGAAATGAGTGTATTGCCAAGACAGCATCATAAGCCAAGAATAATAGTTCATCCATCCAAGATTATTGGCCCATCAAGATTCAGCCAAAACTATGATCAGAACACTCAACGAATATCAGTGTCTGCACCGCGTAATTTCTCTTTGATGAAATTGCTATTGGAGGAGGAAAATATCTCAACATTGACTGATGAAGAATTACTATATGCAAAAGAGTTGCTTAGTACTGATCAGGGCTTATCATTAGAAGGACAAGGGGTGCAGCAATTTCCCTGCATTCAAGTAGGAAATCATCAGAACATAGAGAGAGCATCAGGCCCAGCGACATCAGACTTCTCTTATATGAAATTTCTAATGGAGGATGATAATAGCTCTGTATTGACTAATGACCTTTATGAAAAGCAGCTGCTTAGTACTCTTTGCAGTTTATCATCAGAAGGACAAATGGTGCAGCAATGGCCTTGCAGCCAAGTAGGAAATTATCCGTTTGAGAATGCATTAGCAGGACAAATGGTGCAGCAATGGCCCAGTAGCCAAGTAGGAAATTTTCTGTTTGACAACGCATTAGAAGGACAAATGATGCAGCAATGGCCCTGTAGCCAAGTAGGAAATTATCCGTTTGACAACGCATTAGAAAGACAAATGGTGCAGCAATGGCCCTGTAGCCAAGTAGGAAATTATCCGTTTGACAATGCATTAGAAGGACAAATGGTGCAGCAATGGCCCTGCAGCCAAGTAGGAAATTATCCGTTTGACAACGCATCAGTAGGAAAAATGATGCAGCAATGGCCCTGCAGCCAAGTAGGAAATTATCAGTTTGAGAATTCATCTGTAGGACAAATGATGCTGCAATGGCCTTGCAGCCAAGTAGGAAATTATACATTTGAGAACTCATTGCAGCAGATCAACTTACAAAATTATCAGAATCAAGTGTTGCAGCAACCCCAGCAAACATCCTATATGAATATGCTGAAAAGAGACGATATATCCTACATGGATCTGCTGACAAGAGATGATATATCATGTGGAGATATGCTGACAAGAGAAGAAGTATCCTATAAGGATCTGCTGACTAGGGAAGATATATCATGGACTTTCGATGCGTGATTCAGATTCTGCTGGACCTGTCCTTTTATGTTTTTCTCCTTGAATTTGTTGTTATATTTAGTTCTTGATGGTGTAGTTATCCAGTTATCAAAGTTAGATTCTATAGACAAACTAGCGTATGAGAGAAAAAACTGAACTTGGGAAAACTGTTGGAAATCTGATATCAAAAGTTTTTATTTTGTACTTCATATTTTCCCATCCTTTTTGTCTTGTCTTTTCATCAATCTTTCTTTTTAAATTGTTTTCAGTCATTCATCTAATCAACCCTCAGTCTTTTAATTTAACCTCTATTTGTAGGCAAAGGCAAAAGGCTACCGTGCAGTCACGAGTTCAGGTGTAATTTTTTTTATAACCAAGAAATTCACGAGGTCTAGTGGTAAGAGCGCAACATATGATGTGTGATTTAGGCGCACGTCATGGCTTCAAACCCTACCACAGATAAAAACTTGATAGTAATTAAATGGAAAAATCAAAGTCAATTTTCGCAACCCTATTGGAGATTTGTGTTGCTTGACTTTACTCTATCTAATTCATTACTCCTGAAAATACAAATTTGTTTACAATATTAGTCAAATTACCCACCTGAGTACAGATTTGTTCACTATACCTTCCAAAATCTTGTAAGGATCATTTGAGATTTCTTCGTTTTGCATGAACAATTTTACTCATCAAACAAATCATCCCTCGTAATACTTTGATCCGTTTATTCACCCGAACTGATTCTAGACAGCAATATGTTCATAGGACTACTTTCTGAATTCTGATTCAGTGTCATTATTAAGACTTTATAGAGAATGAGATCACTACATAGCAATGCATTACGAAGCATTTCAAGTACTTACACATTCAATCTCATTAAGTTATGCAGCCAAATAGTAAAGCAGAAATAGATGGACATCCATAGAATTGCTGACCAATATTTTTTTGGGCAAATTAGACAAAATGTCCATTAGGTTAAATTTCTTATACAAAAAATTTAAACAAAAAAATCTTTTATTACAACAAATGGCCATTCGGCACTTTTGTTTTACAAATTTTGCCAATTTCCTTCTTCTTTGTCCTTAATTCTCCGTCTTCTCTGCTTCTTTTACTGTTCTTCTTCTTCTTTTCTTCTACTGTTCTTCTTCATCGCCATTTTTTTTTTTTAATTTGATGTACTGCAAAAACATGAATTGTTTCGAGTGAATTATATATCAAAAGACTCGAAATATTCAGAAAATTTCATATCTAAAATTTGAGATTGTTTAGAGGTGATTTTGAGTTGATCAAATTGAATAGTCAATGTAAATATGTAATAGTTAAGTTATATTCACCTTTTTGAATATATCATGATAATTAATGTATATGTAAGTCATATTGTATAGTTAATGTATACTTTCTGTGACTTTTGGCAAGCTATACTGTATTTATGACTTTTGACTTTTTTTTTATGTAAATAAAATATGACTATATTTATTGTAAACTAATTACTTTATTATATATATTTGAACCTATTTTCCCCCTGTTTTGGCTGTCAGAACTAGGCATATGCCAGAACTACATAGACAATATGAAATCTCCGGGAAGGAGGAATTAACAGAGTAACCGGGGCCTCGGGTGTTCAGAGTACCACTGAAAGAATCAACAACCACCACTCTCCCAGGAAAATAATCAAATCCGAATTAGAATTAGAAATTTACGGAGAGTATTGAAAGTCAAATTTTAGCATCACAATAGCACAACAGAAAACTTAAAAGCTAGAACAGGAAAAAGTTGTATGCACTATGTTATTTACCTATTGCGATGTGATGCAATCATCAATAGGTGGATTCATATCGCAATTGCCCGGCAAATTATGATGCTGGGAGAATTATTATTATTGCAGATTTAGAACAGTATAATGATCAAGTTTCATGCTTCTGATGTCCACACATATATGTGGAAGTTTGTTAACAGTTTTGTTGCATTCAGTGCTGCAG
The DNA here is from genome assembly GCA_029582245.1 of Solanum etuberosum. NCBI lineage: Eukaryota > Viridiplantae > Streptophyta > Magnoliopsida > Solanales > Solanaceae > Solanum > Solanum etuberosum. The sequence continues at coordinate 34,936 of JAJONR010002467.1, read as the reverse complement.
GCCTAAAACTCGAATGGGGATGACAATATGGACAATGTTTCGACAGAAAATATGTTTATAGACGAACCTACAATATCCAGGACCGGACATATGGAGCGTGGGAATCTACATAAAATTAGGCTTTGAGCCTAACTCATACTCCAAAACCAGCTCAAAGGAAGAGGATTGCGCAAACGTTATAAAGAGAGTAGGAGACTAAACATCTCATCAACCACCGATGTGGGATTTTTTCATTCTTCAACATTACAGTATGGAAATAATTGTTATGGTTTAGCCCTTATTGCCATGTTGCAATCAGATTGTTGGCAATATTTGTTGCATCATTTCTCAGATAGGCAACCAAGCATGGGCTTCCCCTCGCACCAACAACCCAGTCGCATCTATTGTTGCAAAGCCTCCACATGAAGTGTCGTTTTTGATAGTCACATATACAATTCATATATATTAGTATTATACTAACAAATATATAAACAAGTATTAGTAAGAAACTAATTGCTTAGGCATTTGGAATTTTGACGACGACTTATGGTACTCCTCGTCATTTACTGTGCTTTAGTTATCAGATTAGTTGTTTATTGTTATTGCTCCTCTTTTGAATGTTACACTATGTTTTCCCTAATAATATATATGTCCTCTCTACTTTTGTATTTTTTTTAGCAGCTCTCATGTTCGTTACTCGAGTCGAGGGTCTCTCGGAAACAACCTCTCTAGCTCCTCGAATTAGGGATAAGGTATGCATACACTCTACCCTCCCCAAACTCCGCTTTTGAGACTACTCTGGGTTTATTGTTGTTGTATTTGGAATTTTGACTAATTTATCTTTTACAACGGATAAACCAAGGTGATAGTGTAAAAATCTATCACATTATCAATGTGTCCAACTTTCCTTAATATTGTTAGAGAAACGACAAAATGTATAATATGATATTTCTCTTTTTGATCTAAATCCATCCACATTCATTTTGTTTATATAAGATTATGCGAATTTATAAAAAACAAACTTCAAATTTCTCTTATTTATAGTTGGTTAATTAGTCACACCATTATTTATGATTCTTGTCGGTTGCGATTTAATTGTAACCAATTAGTCAAGAAGAAGTAACATTTCTCCATCTATATAAAGGACTTGCATAGTCTTTGTTTAACTGAAAGGTAAGAAGCAAAACTAGCAATAGAAACACCAACTTTTCAATCAGATGTAATGTCTATGTCAAAGATCCAAGCAAAGGAGACAATTGTTTATTTTAGGAAGAGAAAGACAAAAGAAACCGAAAAAGTAGTGGCTAATGTTGTTGCTTCCTCTGCTCAACAGGTATCTTTTCTTTAAATTCCTTGTTTAATGTTGTATGCGATTCACATTTCAGATCTCTTTCAACTCACAATCAAAAAAAAAATTCCCGATTCTCATGCTCTTATGAAATATAAAAAATCAACTAAGCGGAGCGACAAGGGTTTTACATGAAAGGGAGAAATTTTTTTTTTTTCCTAATTTAGGTGATAGATTATTGGATTGCACTTTTGATTTAGAAAACGTGACATCTAAATTTTATATTTGTTACTCTGCCAAGTTGGTTCGTGCTCATGTGGGGACTTTTTGACTCAGTCAAAAATTGAGTCTAATTAGTCTTACTTCTGACCGGTCAAAGGTTGTGCCTACAAAGGGAGCCCTAATCCCTAGTAGAAAGTCTTTCCTACTTGTATCGACTTCTAATGTGGAACTTTTTTGCATATCCAATTATTTTGCCTCAAACTAAGTATAGTTGGACACATTGCCAAGATTCATAGGTGTCAAAATTTATCGGTTGGATTGGTCTGACCAAGTAAGACATGGGACATTTTGGCATTGAGTGGATGTGTTATTTTTGGTTTTAATTTTTTTCACCCCTGACCCCGACCTCAACCTTGACCAAAACTTGAGACTCAACCTCCGGCTCTACCATGACCTAGGACCCAACCCTTGACCTCGACTCGCGATCTGATGTAGACCTTGACTGAGTACCTGACCTTGACTCTAACCAAAACTTGGGATTCGATCTGAGACTTGACGCCCTGCATAACCTCGACCTGAGACTCGACTCCTAGCCATACCCTAACTCAAGACACGATCTTCGAACCAACTCGACCCATTACTCTAAGACCCGACCCTAACCCTAACCCCGATTAGGACACGATCCTAATCCTGACCCTAACTTAAGACCCAAGACTCAACCCCTGACCCGATGTCGACTCGAGACCCCACCCCTCGGCTGGAGACCTCACATTGACTTGGTCCCGAGACCCAAACCCTCAAGCCCTAACTCAGGAACCGACCACTGATCAAAAGTTAGGACCCCACCCCAACCCTGACGTAGAATTTGAACCTCAGATTAACTAGAGATCTAAACCCCGAATCCAGACCTAGAACAAGGATCCAACCTAGGACCTTGACATAAGATTCAACCCCTATTCCTATATCTGACTCAAGATCTGACTCTGATTCTCAATTTATGATTCAACCTCGACTCGAGGCTCGACCTCATACTCAACCCTAACCCAAACCCAACTCTGACTCTAGACCTAATCCCCTACTCAACCTTGATAGATAATTGCACCTTGATTTGACCCTGACTCAAGACTTTAACCCCGACTCAACCCAACCTTGAGAATATGTAATATTTGTGAAGACTTGTTGTGGATTTGGTTAAAAGAAATAATAAAAGCTAAGTCAAATTGGGCGGGTTGGGTTATGACCCGTCATTTAACCTATCTTGACTCAACCCATATTAGCCCAAGTAAGCCTTGGGCATGGTTGGACTTTGAAGGCGTGGACACCATGGGGCTCTTCATGGGCCACAACAAGAGAGCTACTCTCTGCCATCTTCATACTCTTTCGAGTAGCTTGATAATTAGATATCATGTGGAAAGTAATAAAGTAAACATTGTGTAACAATAAATGAGACAATAAAAGAGAAATATAGAGAAGGAGAACAGAAAGTTAATGTGGTTTGATCAATTAACTTACATTCAAAGGAAGAGACGAGAAAATCCACTATGTAAATGAAAAATCATACGGGAGAGAATTAAATATTTATAGGTGAAACCGCCACAGAAAATTGCCAATATATAGTTTAGTTTTTGAATGGTGTACAATGTACATACAATTATCAGTTATCTCTTTTTTACATTGTTATTTTTTAGCAGGAACCAAAAACTATTGAGGAAGGAAGAGCATACTGTCCCAATAGCTCAATGTTGAATACTCAATCCAAAGGTAAGTGTTTTGTTTTCTTCATTTTATTTACTATGTTAATTCTGTATTTTTTTACGTCCTAATTCATTATGTACCTATATAGGTGGAGGTGCTGTAAATGCTAAAATTATAAGTGATAATTTAGAGGAAGAGCGCAATACCTGGAATCCTTATGATGAATCGACAAAGGAATCTTTATTGGTTCAACCAACACAACAGGAGACAAATGGGATCCAGCTTGCTCTTGTAAGTGATCACATACACTCTACTTTCACTTACTTTCCGTTACCATTGAGAATTGTGGTGGGATGAATAGAATTTCAACGTACTTCTCCTTTATATGGCTTCACATGGTCCAAATTCGGATATACCAGTACCAGAAACTGGGTGGTAACCAAAAAAACTTAATTTACACAACCTTATATTGTCTCTTGGGTACGCTTCAACGTATTTTCTTTCAAGTATTTGACAATACTTATATCATATATGCTATTATAAAATTAAGAATTTGGTTGTGTAAATAGTTAGTAAATTCTTTTACAACCATATTTTTCTTAATCTTATACAGTTTAGATTTATTTATTTTTAAAAAAAATATTCAAAGAAAAAATGTTTGCAGCTTACCAGACCTGCCTTAACTCGTCACATAATGTTTCTTTTGAAGAATTGTCAGTTGGAAGCTAAAATATTACTACTACTAAGCTTATTATATAGTGACAAAGAAGAAATATTGATAATTCTTTCTTTCTACTGTTAGGTTCATGAGAGGAACATTGACTATGCGAGTAGTCCATTGGAGTTTGCGAAGGACTTGGGAGGAACAGCACAAAGGCTTGCACATACAAGAGTTCATGAGAGAACCTTTGATGCTGCGCGAGAAGGGAATATGACTCGTCAAGAGAACAACAACATTATGAGTATTGCAGATTATTGTGCTCAAAGAGGAAATGAAGGTATCAGTATCTCTGAGAGAAGTCTGAATTCCAAATCAGAAGAAATGGCCAAATTTTTGGGAACAAGCAATGATCATTCTAGTGGCCAAAATTTGCAGTTCCAAAACATGAACCAAGTGAGTCCTAATTATTTACTTAGTAATAGTATAAAGGAAATGAGTGTCAGGCCAAGTCATCATAAGCCAAGAATAATAGTTCATCCATCCAGGATTATTGGCCCATCAAGATTCAGCCCAAACTATGATCAGAACAAGCAAAGGACATCAGTGTCCGCGCCACGTAATTTCTCTTTGATGAATTTATATAGGAGGAATGAAAATACCTCAAGATTGACCGATGAAGAATTACTATCTGACCAAGACTTGCTTAGTACTGATCAGGGCTTATCATCAGAAGAACAAAGGATGCAGCAATCACCTTACAGCCAAGTAGGGAAATATCAGAACATGCAGAGAACGCCAGAATCTGCAACGTCAGACTTTTCTTATCCGGGATTGCTAACGGAGGGTGAAGACATCTCCACCCTGACTTATGACCTATATGGAACGCAGCCCCTTAGTACTCAGCACAGTTTGTCATCAGAAGGACAAATGGTGCAGCAATGGCCCTGCAGCCAAGTAGGAAACTATCAGTTTGGGAACTCATCAGCAGGACAAATGGTGCAGCAATTGCTCGTCAGCCAAGTAGGAAACTATCAGTTTGGGAACTCATCAGCAGGACAAATGGTGCAGCAATGGCCCTGCAGCCAAGTAGGAAATTATCAGCATGGGAACTCATCAGAAGGACAAAGGGTGCAGCAATTGCCCGTCAGCCAAGTAGGAAATGATCAGTTTGGGAACTCATCAGCCGGACAACTGGTGCAGCAATGGCCCTGCAGCCAAGAAGGAAATTATCAGTTTGGGAATTCATCAGCCGGACAAAGGGTGCTTGAATTGCCCGTAGGAAATGATCTGTTTGGGAACTTATCAGCAGGACAAATGGTGCAGCAACAGCCCTGCAGCCAAGTAGGAAACTATACATTTGAGAACTCTTTGCAGCAGATTAGCTTACAAAATCATCAGAATCAAGTGTTGCCGCAACCCAAAGAAATATCCTTTAGGGAACTGCTGGCAAGAGATGACATATCCTATATGGATTTGCTCACAAGAGAAGATTTATTAATATCATGGACTTGAGATGCTTGATTTGTTCTTTTCCAGACATGTCTTCGGATGCTTTTTCTTCTTGAATTACTTGTTATATTTAGTTTTTGATGGTGTAGTTGACCATTTATCAAAGACAAATTCGACAGACAATTAGCATATGAGAGAAAATTGAACTAGCAAAAACTGTTGGAAATTGTGATATCAAAAGTTTACCAGCACATTGAATGTTATTCTGAATTTGTTGTCTTGTTTTTTTCATCAATTTTTCTTTCTAATTATGTTCAGTCAATTCATCCAATGATATGCTTCTGTTTCCCCTGAGTTTCTTGAGGCATTTTGGACAGCTATCGAAAGTTCACTTCATACTTGCCCATAGTAATCCTGTTGATAATCAACAGCTAACACATCCTTCCAGGAAATAGCAAAATAGCAAAAGCCTTCGGCAACAAAGCTAGTCTCCCTATGACAGCTTTCCAGAAGCAAGCATATTTTAAATTGAAAGTCAATTACTCCAAGATATGCTAATGGCTTGCTTCATATTTATGTTTACTATATGCAATTATGCTACTTGAATACAGTTAACAGCCCCGTAAGGTAGCACCATAACCAGGCTGAGATGTTGGAGCACCATACGCAGAAGAGGAGATGTAGGGTGTTAAATTGGGTTAGGTCATGAGAAACCCAAATTTACTTTGGCCTAAAAAATAAGTTTGGTAGTGATACGCTTAATCTCAATAATTTAAATATATTATTATTTATTTTTATAACTATAATTTTAAATTTCAACTCAATAAAATAAAATAAAAAAATTCAAATGGATAAATAAAAGATATAAAATAGATAGTAATTGTACGTGAGAACATACATTATACCAAATTAAATTGGGTTTAATTGAAGATTTTTTAAAAATGGGTTAAGGCTCGAATAGATTGAGATTGACCCAATTCAAATTGTTTTGACGCCAACCCATAAAATTCTAAGCAAGTTACCTATATTTGGACTCTTTTTGACACTCTTAGGAAGATCGCTGGATGCCAGAATCAGCCTAAGCAAGACCTGATTGAGTAACTAACTGTATATAATCCTATGGCAGCTTTACAAAATATATCAAAGTTAGCATGTTTGACATACGAAAAACAAAAAGTGAGTCCTCTTATTACCACTTATTTTAAAGGAAAAAGAAATTAATTGCAAAGTTAAATATATTCATGTCCCAAAGGTGAAAAATTGGAAGATTTAGGGGAAATGGGATTATTAAATCATCACTAAACAGCAAAACAATGAAGAAAGCTGTTACATAGTGTCATATCTAACATGGAGGTCAACATTCGAAACATCACCATAATCCAAGATGACATATACTCGTTAACAGCATCTTGAGGCTGATTAAATATTCAAAGAAAACAAACATCTTCTCCGAGAAGGTTGGGGTGGCAATATTTACATCAATATTATAGCAGTGTTTCAGATGTCATCAAAACACGAGGGAATCCACTTTGCACAATCACTGCTCTCAGCTCTGGAATCAGTTGGATGAACAGTCATTGGCCCAGTGACCAGGCTTACCTCACTTAAAACAAGTGCTTGAATTGGAATACTTTACCCCTCCATCAGCAGCAGGGCGTTGAGAAGACGACTGTGGACAATCTTTAGCCCAGTGCCCAGCATTGCCACATTTGAAACAGGAAGTGACTGAATTGTTGATTTTGTTGGTTGACCCATCCATTTTTGGATAAGTTTGAGAGCTGTTAGATGAATTTGAGAAGCTAGCATTGGTCGTGCTGTCATTACACCATTTGAAGAACCCACAACTTCCCTAAGAACAGTAAACAACATATTGGCAGACATAAATATAATGAATACATTGTATTTGGGCTACCTTCCTTCAATACCACAGAAAAGAAAAGAACAAACAATTAAAAGAAAAAATAGAAACAGTGACGCTTGCCGCAGACATTTTTTTTTCCATGAATCTACAGCAAGGACTGGGAAGTGAAATTGAACACTTAGGTTGTTCTATGGGCATTTGATACAGCACAATGCACGACATCTTTGTATACCTCACTTCTCAGTTATTGAAATCACTGCCGAAATTGGTCATGATCCATGATTGTATATACGACATGTTTGTTAGGGTGTCCCACATTAGTTGAGACTTGAGAGAGTGGATTGTTGTCTCCTTTAGATAGCTTTGGGAAATCCTTCTCATCATGAACTAGCTTTCTAGATTAAGTTAAGCAGCCAAACCCATCCCTATTGTTGTGTTTACTAATGTTGGGCCTCCTCTTATGTTATCCGCACTCAAGTTGAACAACTTTTGGAGTGCATGGGGTGTTAAAAGTAACTCACTTGGTTAAGGAAATGAGTTATTATCTCCTTGTAGGTCCATTTTCTTAACTATGTTTAACAAATTAGAACTTCAACCAGTCGTATTGAGTTCTCATTGCACTCTAGATGAGATCAGTGTTGTCAAAGGCGCACTTAAGCCCTAAAGCGAGACTCAAAACGTGTTGAGCACTTCGTCTTGCTTTATGTGCACTTCAGTGTTGTCATCAAGGTTCTAAGGCATACTTTTCCTTGATAGAGAGCCTCTTCTGAAGATACGACACTAAACATTGATATTTCACCCTATCGCGAAAAAAAATTTCAATTTATTTGTTCATAATTTGTCATTCATGCTTATAATTATTAGTCTTGGACTAAAATTATATAGTTGTATTTTTTCCCCTTTGCGCCTTATTTGCATTTTGCACTTAAAGTTCCAACAGACATTAGAGCTTTCTTACACTTGATAACACTGGATGGGATCAAGCTATTCTACAGTACCATCAACCCTCAGTTTCTTGATATAACCTCTATTCAAAGACAAGGCAAAGGCAATAGACTATTGTGCAGTCATAAGTTCAGGTGTAATTCTGCTTAATAACCAAGAAATTTAAGAGGGCTGATGGAAAGAACGCAACACATGATATGTGGTTTAGGCGCACATCATGGGGGTTCGATCCCTACTGCAGACAAAAGCATGATATTCAAATGGAAAAATCGAAGTCAAGTTTTCGCGTAAGATACCTAGTTGTCAATCCTCGCACCCTAATCTACAATTGAAGATTTGTGTTGTTTGACATTACTCTATTCATCACCACCTGAATACAAATTAGTTTACAATATATGTCCAATTACCACCTGGGTGGTACAAATTTGTTTACAATATTTATCCAATACCACCTGAGTACAAATTTGTTCACCTAACCTGCCAAAAACTTGCAAGTCATGACCACTTGAGCCTTCTTCATTTTGCACTAAACAGCTTTACTCTTTTCTTTTCCTTCAAACCAATCATCCCTCAAAAGACTTGATCAGTTTATTCATCCCGATTGATTCTAGACAGCAATGTGTTCCTAGGACTACTTTCTGAATTCTGATTTTGTGTCATTATTAAGACATTATAAAGCAGGAAATTAAAGGTAACATATCAACTGGTCTGGAGGATAAAAGATTTACCCTTTATCTGAGTTTGTGCAATCAAAAGAGCATATGTTACACAGGTACATATCTATGCATTGTGAAGCATTTCAAGTAGTTAGACATTTAATCTCATTAAGATATGCAGCAACTAGTAAAACATAAAAAGGAGTAGAAATAGTTGATATTAAACCTGATTCGATGGGCATCGGTAGAATTGCTGACCAATATTTTTTCCTGTTTTGGCTGTCAGAACTAGGCATGTGCCAGAACCACATGGACATGAAAGTTCCGGGAAGGTGGAACTAACAGAGTAACTCGGGCCTCGGGTGGTCAGAGAATCAGTAACCGGAGGTTGGTCACACCACTCAAAGAATCCACAACCACCATTCTCCTGAGAAAGTATTCAGATCCGGATTAGAATAGAAATTAGCACACAGTACTGGAAGTTCGGATACTCAAATTCTAGCACTCACAATAGCATACCAGAAACTTATAGGTTAAAACCAGAACCTACGTTGATTGATAGACACTTTTCACCTAGAAAATAAATACAGATACAAATCTAGAAGCAAGCAAGTGTTCTACATTATGTTGAAGTGGTAGTACCTGTCTTATAGGGCATTTGTAGAACTTACGGCCGCGATTCTTCTCAGTATTGGCAGTGAGTACAAGGCAACTACCCATTCCACACGCACATATCTTCTCAGGAAAGCTCACGGAATCATCAGTCGGTGGATTAGTATCGCAATCGCGAGCCCAGTGTCCTGATTTCCCGCACTTAAAGCACGAACCACCAGCATCGGAACTAGACCAGTTATTGCTGCTATTTGCTTTGTAGTTGTTGTTAATCGGAGTAGAAAAGGCATTTGTCGATCCTTTTTGTTGGAATAAAACACTTTTGTTCCCTTTCAGAACCGCTAGATAAGCTCCTTCTTCCACACTGGTATTGTTATTGGTGTTGACGTTGAACTTTGGCGTGGTACCGGCCGTGGTGGTAGTGGTAGTGGTTACAGAGGCAGAGATCCGGCGACGCTTGGCAGCGGTGGAAAGGGCTTCTGCTTCTGCTGCGGCGACCTGAGATAGGAATTCTTCATCTTCAAATTCCGCCATTTTTTCTCTCTTCGAAAATTTTGAACCTTGGGATCAACTTCAAAGTTGCTTCTACATTTTCCCGCCAATTTTTCCATTCTTTTTTATTTATTTTTCTTGGAAAATGCAGTTTTGATTGTGAACTGCAATCACTTATTATTGAATATTGCACATTTAACCTTTAATTCGTCTCTGACTTAACAAATTTAGTCCAATCATAACGTTCCTAATATATGCTTTAGAAATATCAAATTAATTAAATTAATTTTCATGAACTAATTTCTTTCTTCTTCTCTTAATGATCTTCAGCAAATGCATGTACACAAACCAAAAATAATTATAATAAGGTGGACACATGAATTCTTGAAATAGCTATATACATGACATCTCATTAAAAGTTGTGTTCGGAATCAGAAACTAAAACATAATGTGTAAAATAGAAAAACGCAAATAGAATTTGTGTATAAATAATTTTTGAAAATTATAATCCACAAATAGAAAATGAGATTCCGAGACCCCATAATTAATTCACTAGAGTCTGATTGGAAATCCACCAGGTAATTGGAATTGGTGTGATTACTAGGGTAGTAATTACGCTGGCATGTTTGTTTGCCAGAGTGTAATTACAAGTGTATTGTTTGGTTGCACAAGTGTAATCATAAGGTTATATTAATTTTAAAAATAAAAAATAATTATTTAAAATTAAAAATTTATATTAGAAAAATAAGTGTCTTTATAAATGATATTAAATTAAATATTTAAGATATATACTGTCTCTTGTAAATATAGTAATTAATAAACATATGTTCTTAACTAATATTATAAAAAAAAATTGATTTATATTTTTTTATCAATTTAATATATTTTAATTAAATTAATCATAAAAACTAAAAGTACATAATTTCTATGAACATCATGAAATGCATGTCTGACAAAAAGATGAATATTATAAATATAATATCATAAAATTATAAACATTTGACAAAAAGATAATCTATGAAGTAACTTTTAAAAAAAAAGCTTATAATGTAAAATATCGAGTCAATATTCCTAAAACAAAAGAAATTGAAAATTTAACATAATACTCTTATGTCAAATTTCAACATAACATACATAAATATGATTTAAAAGAAAAGGAAAACGTGAGTCCATAACTTTATTCAACAATGAATTCTACTTTAATTTAAAAATTAGAATACTAACAAAATTATACTAATGATTTTCTTTAGAAGATACAAAAAGCTGCATGGAATCACATGAAGTAAAAGGTTGGAAATCAGAAAGAAATGAAATATAAATAATATAAAAAATAATAAAAATAAAAACAATTTAAAATAATAAAAAGAAAAAATACATTAAAACGAAAAAAATTAAAACAAAAATAAAAGGGGGAATTAAAAAGTAATCAGCTTGTAATTACACAATGTAATTACCCAGCAATTCACAGCCTCCCATGTGAATTGGAGAGTGTAATTACACTCTGTTAATTACACTCAATTGCTTGTTGACCAGGTAATTACATGTCCAACCAAACAGGACAGACAGTGTAATTACACCAATTACATTAAATCCAATTATCAGTGTGGGCTTTCCAAATAGGCCCTCTATGTTCTTAAGGAGTTTAATCTCCTCACATTATCCAATCGCGTAAAGGCTAATTTCGCTTGAGTAAGCCCCTAAATTTATTGTCAATGGGTGTATGATGCTCAGGAAAGACATGTGCCTTTTCAGAATACAGTGTAATTACAAAAGGAAAAAAGGTTCAAGGAAAATAAAAAATTTCTATTCAAATCGAGTGAGCGACAACGACAAGGCAAAGGCTTGTCAAGCTTAAAATGGAAGTATTTTCAATTTGTATCTAACAAATTCATATAGGGAGAACCAAAAGTCCCTTTATCCTCGATTCACAACATAATTTAAAGGTCATGTAATCAAACTCCATTCACACAAAAAAAAAAAAAAACACACACACACACACAATCCAACAAAAGTCACTCAAAGAAACAAATAATGAATATAGGATTAAACTATCAAATTTAAGTAATCATAATTTATCTTTAATTATACTACTAATTAACTTACTACAACTAAGTCAACAATAACCCTAAATTAAACTTTATCATCAAGGTCAAAAACTTTAAAATGTTACTAAAAACAAACTCAAAATAAGTTGAATGGAACTAAAGTTGGCAACCAGAAATTTCTTAGCATATACAACATGTTTAAAATGCATGTTTTTCAAATATATCAATGTTATTTCTTAAAAAGGAAACTCAAACATAGCCCATCAACAATTTGATGGTTTTTGTATGGCAACTTAAAGATTGGTTTGGGTGGGGGATATAAGAGTAGTTGACATCACAAAAGAGTTTCACATAACTTTTGTTTGGTAAGCTTACACACACATGCTCTTTCTTACGTCCTCTTCTTAAATTAAAAGTGTACCATGTGATATGTCGACACAAGTTTCGCGATCATAATAGTATTAACAATGTAGTCGTTAAAAAATTCTGTTAAAATTTTTATGCTTTATTTTATTCTAGTTTTTCAGGTCAATTGACAAATCATATAACAATATTATGTTTCTATATAGTTTTTTGTGTCATCTGATTTATCGTCATCATATTTTGTAATTATCAGCTTTCACATGAGGGTCTCAATTATAGCCTTAATGGCGAACAATCATTTTGAATTAGCTTAAATTTGAATCATATCAAATATTCCAATTAGTTCAAAGCGTATGTAACATATATACCCTTCATTATTCATAAGCATTTACTTTTTTTTATTGCCAATAATGATCTAATATTGATGATGAGATGTTTATCTATATGAAGTCAATTTTTCTTCTAAATCGATGAAATATCTTTAAGGATGATATAATTGTCACGCCTCCTATTATTTCATGACAGCAAGAAACCTAGAGGTAGTTAGTTACCAAGTAAAGTGCCTAAGATAAACAGTTAATTAGGTACATTTAATTTGTCCACATCAAAGTGAAAGTGAAAGAATTCAATTCGTTTTTCTCTTTGCAAAATGAAAGCCCTAACAAACCCATAAATTCTTGGTGTACCAAACAACTAGCTTTCCATAATAGGAAAGTATTTTAAGACTAGTTGAACCTGATGACAACTCAAATTTGTCCAAGAAACATTACTAGGGTGTTAACGGAGGCAGAGGTAGGTAGAGCTGATGGTTTTATTCGGATCTCCTTTGATAAAAAATTATATTATTTATATCATTAAATTATTTTATATATTTTGAGCTCCTTAATAAAAATCATGACTCCACTACTGGATGTCTGGGAAGGGTGAAATGATATATAGATGTGATGAAATAATATCTAATCCTTTTCAAGTAAATCATATTATTCTTTATTTATCATTAATACAATTGATAACTTTTTGTTAAATGTGACTTTATGTCTGTTTTTGGCAAGTAATTATGTGTCCTAATTAGTTAATTAATATATAAGATGTGAAGAATGGTACATCAAAAGAATAAAATCAACTAAAAAAAGAACAACTTTCCATTTCTGTTAAGGGAATCATTTGTCTCAAGTTGATGAGAAAATAAAGTTTGATTTTATAATTATTGATCTTTATTAAGTTTAGGGATTATGGAGTTTGTATAAGTAGTTAAATGTTATACTAATAATGACAAAACTCAAAAGGTGATCATTTTGTAGGATGTTGAGGGGATTGTTATCCTTTTTAAGGATATAAGGTTTACTAATTAATAATAATTTATAATAGAGATTTATTTTTAACTATAATTAGAGATAGGTCCACAATTTAAATGAATTTGGTTTTATAGGGTTTTAGTATTGAATTTATTGAATATTTAAAATTATGAAAACATGCAATTTGAAATCGTGTTGATCTGTAATTGAAATTTTGTTTGGTTATGTAATTTGACTTTTATAGTTATATTTTTTTTTCCTCATAAACATATATTAAAGGTTTAAAATTTGGGAAAACCATCAAAAACTCCCTCAACTTTTATACAACCTTACCTAATAAGTAAATCATAGTTAAGAAACAAACTAAGCTATCGAAATATCGTAAGGCGCAACATAAATAAATCACATAGTACTCCATGTTTATTTTATAAATAAATATTTGTGATTACATGATATTACAATAACTTTCAAACACACAAAATTCTACAAAGATTCACCAGTCAATAATAGCAGCAAATAGTTATTTTTTAATATAATTCTTCTACATAGTACAAACAATATAATCTCTTCACATCGAGCATGAATCTTCTTCTTTTTTTGCAAATTTAAATAATGAACATTTTTTACAAAATATAAATTTATCATGAGTCAAGTTTTATATTTTTTTTTAAAATGAAATTTGAAATTTTACTTTTAAAAAAATTAGAGATTTGAAACTGAAGTTATAATGACATAATTTAGTTTATTTAAACGTGAGAAAGTAAGTTAGGTAGGCAGGGTAATTAGGCATATGGACAACATGTTTCACATGACATATATTTTTATTTTATATAGTGATGTTTCTTGACTTTGATAGTAGCAAAATTTTCATGGATTCTGAACCTAATATTATCCTTTTAAATAGTACTATTATTCTATACTAGGCTTTTTCTACTTTGTTTTCTTGGTGTTAACTTATACAATTCAATTTATAAGCAATTGAAAAATTAAGAGTTAAAAAGTGAAGAAATATTATTATTATTATTATATATATAGACATGAAGAAGAAATCCAGACTTGTCCTTCAACTTTCCCCTCCATTGCCTCATGATCACTCTATGTAAGTCTCAAAATTCCATCTTAAAATTTGTTATATATCATCATATTTTGTTTTATTTTTATTGTTACAATATATAGTGTGACTAGCTTGTGTACAAATCGACTATTTTATTCTACTAGCTAGTAAAATATGTGAATTCCATCAACAACAAAAAATCAATAAATTTTTTTTATCGAATTAAATTCTTAGTACTGGCCGATTGATAATAATATGATTTTGGTTTAATATAACTATGTGGCTATATGTGCGAATTGTTATGCAGGACGTGTTCGTCAACAATAAAGCAGATCACAATTTTTCACCATGCACAAGTTGGGGTATATGATACATCTGAACTCCAGGTAATTTATTTTTTTATATTAATGTTAATTTTATCATTGCTATTTTCATTTTAAAGAAATTTTACGTTTTTAAACTACAGCTTAACAATATTGATCAATTGAAAATAAATAA
This sequence comes from Solanum etuberosum, assembly GCA_029582245.1. NCBI lineage: Eukaryota > Viridiplantae > Streptophyta > Magnoliopsida > Solanales > Solanaceae > Solanum > Solanum etuberosum. Next base: position 19,821 of record JAJONR010002467.1, on the reverse strand, counting down.
CATGAAGTGTTTTTTTTTTTCCTTCTTCTTTTGGTATCCAATAATGTTAACAAAAAAAAATTAGTCTAAATTATTCAAGTTTGACTCAGAGAAAGCAAAAGGGTATTTATCATCAAACTTTATTGATTTTTTATTAGCTTAATTTCCAAAGTAAATATTTATTACCTTAATTTTGATCACTGTTTTATATTGGAAAATATTTTCTTTTGTTCTAATTAAGTTGTTGGATTTTGTGAAGTGTAGGCCTTAGCTATCTTATGGCTTGCAAGAGGAGGAATGAAATCATCAAACTTGGAAATTACATCATCTTTTCAATTTCATTTGCATAGGCCTTATGGATTATCACTCAAAAAATCTCTACATATATTTATGCAGAAGAGAAGAAATAGGATTAAGCAACCTATTCATGAAAATAAAAAAGAAACCTAGCAATCAATAATTTAAAAGATTATGATGATCATGTTGATTAGTATTATATTGATCACCATTTTTGTGTTGTAATTGATCATAATTTCAAATTTCACTATCAAGAGGAATTGTAGGGTTGGATTAATATTGATGTACTTTTTTCCATTCTGTTTTATTTGGCCTGTGTTGACTTAACACTCCTACTAGAAGAGTATTTGTTTGGAGTTTGTTTTAGTAAATCATTCTTATTAATTATAATTTTAAAAATTTAAGTCGACTATTAATATAAGTATCTACTGATAAGGGTAATATAGAAAGAAAAATAATAAATCTCTTGATTTGTTAATAAGTAAAAAGAAAATTTTATTTTAAGTATAAGGATCAAGTAAAATGACACAAATGAAATAGTTATATACGAAGACACCTAAAGTTGATACGATTTTTAATTTAAACATTTCATCTCAAGGTGTGACCTATTAAACACCTCATCTCTATTAAAATTTAAAATCATGTTTTTAAACACCTTTTGCTAATATGGCACCTTAAGTGAATATACAACTCTTAGAAGGGCTAAGTGCACAAATATCCATTTTGGGGGTCGTCGTTTAACTTATATTCACTTTATATTTGTTTTCACTAGTTTAGCCACTTTAGAATTAATTTGTACACGACTAAAATTGAAATTTCACGTCTGATGTGCATTTAAAATTGCCTTAAATCTCAATTATGTGTGTCTTAATTTATTTTGTCAATTTATTTTGTTCTTCAAATTTCAACAATTCAATAATCAAAGCTACTCAAAATAAGCTCAAATTGAAAAAAAAAAGTTTCATATATTATAAAGAACAAACTTCAATTATTAATTTGTCAAAACAACAACAAATTTAACAAACCTAACACCCTCTTTATTCTTTTCATGTATGCATTGGTTTCGGACTTTCAGTCATACATTGCTAAAGCACATGTTAAAATTGATTAGAATTTCAGTCGTATATGTCTAAAAAAGATCTCATGTATGATTGTGATGTTAAAATTGACCAAAATTTCAATCATGTTCGTCTGAAATTTTTAATTTCCAATATATAATAATTGTATCCTACAAATTTCAATACCCATATATGCTCCAAACAAGTTCAAGTTTGAAATATAAGTTTCACGTATCATAAGAAACAAACCTCAAACATTAATTTGTCACATCAATAGAAAATATAAACAAACTCATTTAGCATCATCTTGATTTTTTTAAATATATATTTGCACTCAATCATACATGATTGAACGCATGTTAAAAATTGACTAAAAATTCAAACATCTGTGTCTGAACGCAGAAGCAGAAATATCTATAAAAAAAGCATACACTTTTAGATCAGAATGATAAACACTTGAAGAAGTGTAGTATAAATCAGTGTTTTCAAAAATGTTTTTTGGGTGAGTACCGAGCGAGGCGTACCAAAAACGCTACGGAATGCAAATTGAAGACGCAAATCCATAGGGTGAGTCATAGAATTTGGGGTGTAAGCTCCAAGCGTAAAAACGTAAGTCTTGGGCGTAAAAACGTACATCCTGGACGTTTTTTTTTGCTTTAAATCATATTTTTTATTATTATTGGTGTAATGATATTTCTCAAATAGTAATGGTAATATTTTTTTTCTTCATTTTTTATTATTAATACCTTTTTCAAATAAAAATCATAGTATTTTGGATTATGTTCATTCAGATGTTTGGGGTGCTTCCAAAACACCTTCATTAGGTTGGAAACACTATTTGTAACCTTTGTTGATGATTTTTCCCGAAGACTATGGGTGTATACGATGAAAACTAAAAATGAAGTATTGGGATTTTTTCTCAAATGGAAGGCGATGATAGAGACTCAAACTGGCAGAAAGATCAAGTGTATTCGCACAGACAATGGTGGAGAATACAAAAATGATCTTTTTTAGAAAATTTGTGAGGAAAATGGCATCGTCAGACATTTCACCGTCAGAAATACACCACAACAGAATGGAGTGGCAGAACGCATGAATCGAACTTTACTGGAGAAGGTTCGGTGTATGTTGTCCAATGCTGGCTTGGGCAAAGAATTTTGGGCTGAGGCAATAACATATGCATGCCACCTCATTAATCGTCTACCATCTGCTGCTATTGGTGGGAAGACACCATTTGAAAAATGGTATGAAAAACCTGCTGAAGATTATGGTTCTTTATATGTAATTGACTCAATTGCATATTATCATGTAAGAGAGTCAAAATTGGACCCAAGAGCAAAAAAAGCTTTATTTATGGGGATTACTTCTGGAGTCAAAGGATACCGTTTATGGTGTCCAGAGACAAGAAAAATTATTTTCAGCATGGTTGTTACCTTTGATGAATCTACCTTGACAAATAAGGAAACAGTTGAAGATGTCAAACAAACTGATGGTGCTTCAAAGCATGTGGAGTTTGAGGGAAAAATAATTTTCCCAACACAGGGATCAAATGAGGAAACAACAGAAGATTTTCCTTTGGAAGAAGAGCCAGTCGAAGGGCAGGTTCCATCTCAAGAACCTCAACCACAACTTGAATCAATAGCAACCAGCAAGCCAAAAAGGACAATAAGAAAACCTGCTCGACTCATAGATATGGTGGCTTGTGCAGACTCAATTGCAGCTGATGGAATTCCTACCACTTATAAAGATGCAGTCCAAAGTTCAGAAGAAGATAAATGGAGGATTGCCATGGATGAAGAAATGCAGTCCCTTCATCAGAATCATACATGGAAATTGGCCAATCTCCCGGAGGGAAAGAAAGCAATTGGGTGCAAATGGGTATTTACAAATAAAGAAGGATTTCCTAACCAAAAAGATGTTTGCTACAAAGCAAGATTGGTGGCTAAAGGATACGCTCAAAAGGAGGGAATTGATTATAATGAGGTATTTTCTCCAGTTGTGAAACACTCCTCCATTAGAGTTTTGTTGGCTTTGGTAGCACAGTTAAATTTGGAACTAGTTCAGTTGGATATAAAAACTGCATTTTTACATGGAGACTTGGAAGAGGAAATCTACATGACTCAGCCAGAAGGATTCAAAGTTGATGGAAAAGAAAATATGGTGTGCAAACTTGAAAAATCGTTGTATGGATTGAAACAATCTTCTAGACAATGGTACAAACGATTTGACAAGTTTATGTTGCAGCAAAGGTACATAAGAAGCAAATATGATCATTGTGTGTATTTGTGCAAGCTTGAAGACGATTCTTTTATATATCTTCTCCTATATGTTGATGATATGTTGATAGCTTCTAAAAGTCAAGAGGAAATTGAGAAGCTAAAGATTCAACTAAGAAAGGAGTTTGAGATGAAGGATTTGGATGAGGCAAAGAAGATTCTTGGCATGGAGATAAAAAGAGATAGACATTCAAAGAAACTCTATTTATCTCAGAAAGAATATTTGAAGAGGGTACTAAATCGATTTGGTATGAATGAGAAAACAAAGTCGGTTAGCACTCCGATTGCTCCTCATTTTAAGCTTAGTGATGCTCTTTCGCCAAAGAATGAAGCTGCACGAGAATATATGTCAAGAGTACCATACGCGAATGCTGTTGGTAGCTTGATGTATGCAATGGTTTACACAAGGCCAGATATTTCACACGCCGTTGGAGTTGTAAGTATGTACATGCATAATCCTGGAAAGGATCATTGGCAGGCTGTAAAATGGATTCTACGGTATATTCATAATAGTGTAGATATTGGCTTGGTTTTCGAGCATAAAGATAGTCAATATCTTGTTGGATATTGTGACTCGGATTATGCAGGTGATTTGGACAAACGAAGATCAACTACTGGTTATGTTTTCACTATTGCAAACGCACCAGTTAGTTGGAAATCTACTTTGCAGTCAACAGTTGCTTTGTCTACCACTGAGGCAGAGTATATGACAATTACAAAGGCTGCGAAGGAGGCAATTTGGCTTCAAGGATTGCTTAGAGAGATTGGTATTGGACAAGAAGGAATCACAATATTTTGTGATAGTCAAAGTGCTATTCAATTAGCAAAGAACCAGGTTTATCATGCAAGGACTAAGCACATTGATGTCTGATATCATTTCATACGAGACATCATAGAAGAAGGTGGAGTCATAGTGCAGAAAATTCATACTACGGATAATCCTGCCGATATGTTGACAAAAGTGGTGACTGTGGTCAAGTTTCAACATTGTTTGAACTTGATCATTGATGAACATTGAAGATTGAGGTTGAAGACACAATCAAAAATTGTTGTTGAGAGAAAGTTGAAAATGGAGAATCTTGCCAAGGTGGAGATTTGTTGAATTTGACAAGATTCAAAGATGAATTAATGTGAAGATTTGGTAGGAAGATAATTCTTCATTGGTACAAAAGTCAAAATAGCAGCTTTGTATGTGAAATTTAGGTGAACCATAAAATGGTTTCACAAGGTAAACCTTGACATTTTGACACATTGTGATGTCATGGATGACATCAATAGGAAGAATTCACTCCTATAAATAGGTAACTCTTAATTCATTTGTAACACACCTCTCACTTGCCTTCTCATCTTCTAAGACATTTGTTCTTCTTTCTCTCTTGTAGTATTTCACTTGTACTCTTTTGGAGTGAAACAAATATTGGTTGGTTGTGTCCGAGGAGTAGGCAAAAGAAAATAAAAGTTTGCCGAACCTCGTTAATTCTTGGTGTTCCTTTTATTGTTGTCTCATTTACTATTTATTAGCTACCTTTAGATATAGCAGTTGTGATTTCATCACTCTCTATATATTCGGCTTCCGCAACAGTAGATCCATAAGACTTACTCCCCGTATCTCGAAACTTACGTCTCGCCTCATACTGCATAAAACGTCTCACCTTGCGCCCCACCTTTTAAAACACTGATATAAATCAAATAGAAGGCTCGTACGTAGATCAATACAAAGCTATTAATCCAATTTGATCCAAGATGAGTAACTGAGTTCTTGCTTAAAGTTTACTCAACACTAAGTATTCATGCAAAATAAAATATTAAGTGACTAAATATTCATGCAAAATAAAATATTAAGTGACTAAGATTGTCCATCTAAAAAATATCCGAAAGGAACTCCTTTTATATTGAAAGTGTTTTTAAATAGCAATTCATTGCGTGAAATATGGGAGTGTGGTATTAATTAAACATAGCAATATATAGCACGTGTTGTTAGTTATTTGTAATTAATCAATGGACAGTCTTCTTCCGTTTATATATTTTCTCCAAAATGCATCTCTCTTTTTTCTAACAAAAAAAAAAGAAAAAGAGGAGAATCTAAGATAATTTAGGATGATAAATTATAGTAACTAATTAGTGTTCCTAATCAGAGGGAAAACCAAAGAAATGAATGGAGTAGTAGTAGGTGCATAACCATTTTTCAATTGCTTTAATCACCAATCATTATTACTTGTTTTTTGTCTTAATTAACTACCAATGGATGTTTACTTGGTCAAATCATCAATTCAATCCTATTGAATCGGGCCTCTCTATACTTATCATCTTTATTTATATTTAACTCTCTCTTCTAATACTTTTCCAATATAGATTAATATAAATATAAAAAAGTTAAACCCAAATTTAATTGAAAATTTGAAGAAAGGGTGTGTCACTTATTAAGACAAATAATATGCCAACTGAAATAATGACACCTGTAGCTGCACCAACACCAGCCACAGCAACACCTGCATCTACACCAGCACCAGCACCAGTACCAACAAACAACAATAACAATGAGGCTCAGAAGAAAAGTAACAGAATTCAAGTGTCTAACACCAAGAAACCACTTTTCTTCTATGTCAATCTTGCTAAGGTATATATATGTACGCTCAGAGGTGGATTCAGTATTTAAATTTTGACCGCTTCAAACATTTGCTCTGTTTAATAATAAAATTGCATCCTACATACATTATACAGGTTTGACAGAATTCAATAGTTTTGTGTTACTGAGAAATCTAATAAATAAAATGTGAATCCGGTAGCATAAATAGGTTATAAATTTGGTGGTAGATATTTTTTATTTTCCTTAAGCAGAAAGTCTATCGGAAACAACCTCTATATCTATCAAGGTAGGAGTAAGGTCTGCGTATATGTTGTTGTTGTATAGTGATATGATGCTAAGAGATTATATTAACAAATTTTATTTTACCAACTTGTGCAGAGATACATGCAGCAGCATAATGAGGTTGAACTTTCTGCTTTGGGCATGGGTAACAATCTTCAATCTTTGTTTCGAAATTGATATATATCAACCATAATTCATAATCAAATGTAAAGAAAATAAAAATAAATCTTCTTGCTAATGTATTTATATTAAATTATCAACAGCGATCACTACGGTTGTCACAGTTGCTGAGATTTTGAAGAATGGTGGATTTGCGACGGAGAAGAGTAAGTAACTGTGATCCCTATAGGTATCTTATTCATGTCTTTGTTTCTGATAGACCTTCTGCACAAATAAAGCATATAGAAGATAACAGTAGCGTATGACGATGGAAATAAAGAAAACAACGGATGATAGTAAAATCGAAGAATATGATAGCATGAGAGTTATTAATAATAATAGTGATAAGGGAAACTAAATCACGCTCGTCTACCTGTTTATTTAGCTTTTGAAAATGAAAACAAAAATGAAGAGTAATTTTTCTGAAAAAAATTTGCATTCCTTGATATAGTTGTCATTTGATGCAGAGGTTTTAACATCCACAGTTGGAATGAAAGATGAGGCCAAAGGCCGCATGGTTCAGAAAGCAAGAGTAAGAAATTTATTCTTTCTATGATTAATGTCACTTCAATCCTCCAAAAATGTTGTTGTACCTGTGTTTGATCCTCCAAAATGCATAATATACGGAAACGGCATAATTTTTGAAGGATTCAAGCAACATAGGCTATGCTAGATGCAAATGTCGTTGTACCTGTATCATATCCTCCAACAAAAAAAAATAAAAAATTGGAGAATTTGGCATGGAAACGACATCATTTTTGAAGGATTAAAGCAACAGAGGCTATGCTAGATGCAATGTAGCCTGCATCTAGCCGATCCTTCCTCCAAAAATGTCATTGCACCTGTGTTTGATCCACCAAAATGCATAATGTTTGGAGAATTCAACACAAAAGTGGCATCATTTTTTGAAGGATTAAAGCAACATAGGCTATGCTAGATGCAATGATGCCGACCCTTCTTCTAAACACGTTGTTGCACATGTATCAGATCCTCCAAAAATGCATAACATTTGGAGAATTTGACACAGAAGTGACGTCATTTTTAGGATTCAAACAACATAGGCTATGCTAGATGCAATGTGGCCGACCCTTCTTCCAAAAATGCATAACATTTGGAGAATTTGACACATAAGTGACATCATTTTCTAAGGATTCAAACAACATCGGCTATGCTAGATGCAATGTGGCCGACCCTTCTTCCAAAAATGTTGTTGCACATGTATCAGATCCTCCAAAAATGCATAATATTTGGAGAATTTGACACGGAAGCGACATCATATTTTAAGGATTCAAATGTTGTTGCACATGTATCAGATTCTCGCATAATATTTGGAGAATTTGACACAAAATCGACAATATCTTTGAAGGATTCGAGCAACACAGGCTATGCTTAGTGGCAGAGACAATTTTCACTACAGGGGTTCAAAATATGAAGTAAACACACAAATAAACCAAAGGGGGTTCAACATATACATAAAAATTAATTTTAATCGTGTATAAACAATGTAAATTTCCATTTAAGGGGGTTAGGACGAACCCCCTCAGCCCTACCTGGCTCCACTCTTGGCTATGCTAGATGCAATGTGTCTGAGCCTTCCTCTAAAAATGTCGTTGCACCTGTGTTTGATCCTCCAAAATGCATAATGTTTGGAGAATTGGACATAGAAGTGACAACATCTTTGAACAATACGTGGTTCTCCCCTTTCCTAACTCTGCACATAGTGGTAGCTTAGTGCACTAACAAGAATTTTTGTGAATTTGCAGATTGAGATAGTGTTGACGAAGAGCGAGAAGTTCGACAAGCTGATGACACCAAACAATACTAATAGTGATCGTGCAGTAGCACAAGATGGTGCAACAACCAACAAGAATAATATTACTTCAGACACTAAGGAGCAAAACAAGAAGTAGAGAGGATGCTACCTGTTATTGTGTCAAATCTCATTCTTACTGTATCTCAGTCTAGATATGAGGATGCTACATATCATATTATTCTGCTATTATTTCTTATTATATTTGTTATTATTATTACTACTACTATTATGTTAAAAGTTAGAGAGGCTAAATATAGAGTGACAGCAAAAGCAACCTTCACCAAGGAGTGTTGTTTGTGAGTTGTGACTTTTAGGAAAATTTTTTTGCCTCCTTATAACTTATAGAGTTTGTCACATTTTGCAGTTCCCTTTTTCAAACTTGTATCTCCCAAAGATACAGCACATATATAATATGATTGCTGTTTAGTTTTTAGTTTGTTGGTGCCTTTACACAATATTGCTTTCTGTCATTCTGTTTGGATACTTAATTTTCTCCATCTGTTTTCTCATACTCTCCGAAGATGCTTCCGCACCTGTGTTGCATCCTCAAAAACTACACTACTTTTGGAGTTGGATCAGACTAGAAACCCCTCGATATTTTTAAAGCGTCCGAGCAATAGCGGTTTCTGGAATATGGAATAGGGGATTCTATTTTTTCTACAGTTTTATAAAAGGAAAGCCCATCCTGACTGAAAGATATCTAAAAAAGCAAGAATATGAAACAAGAAAAGCAACCATACTAAAAATATGTTTGGTCAAAACTTCTAAAATCGACTTACTTTAAAAAGTGCTTTTCAAATAAATACATTTTGTGTTTGACCAAGCTTTTAAAAGTCTTCTAAGTGTTTTTTTTTCTTTCTCAAAAGTGTTTTTGGAGAAAAACTATTGTTTTGAGCTTCCGAAAAACAGTTTCTACTACTCCCCAAAAACGCTTATTTTTTCTCAAAAACTTGATCAAAGATTTATTTAAAATACACAATTGTGGTATCCCAAAAACTTGGTCAAACAGGCTATAAATAGAAACATAACCAAAGCTAATGTTATCACAACAAATTCATTAATCCACCAAATTAATATCATGATTCAAGCCACTCTAGCGAAACTTTACATCAAATTATAGGGAGGGATATTGAGTTGCAACTTTACAAACGATCTTTACTCAAACAAATGTAATAATGAATCAAAAAGGATGAATAAGCAAAAAAATCACTGAAAAAACCATATCACACAAAGCTAAAATGCTGTTTGTAGACTTCTACTAATGGGAGAAACCATGTTTGTGTTCACCCAAAAACTGTACACTGGATGCTCTAGGAGAAAGAATCATCTTTAATTTAATCTGCAAGGATATCAAAATGAAATACGTCAAATAAAAATCTTTTGCATCACCATAGCAGGAGAAATTTAACAAAAATAAAAGCATAAACACGGAAATGGTGAACAAAACTAACAGGAAATTCAACTGATATACAAAGTGGATTTGGGAGTGAACGAGTCCAAACAGATGATAGTTTCATTTCGAACTTCTATTTATGATTGCATTTCCCAAGTCAGAGACTTTATCAATATCGACATGCAAAATCACTGGTTGAAGAGGGCAGTGGCTTACAATTACCAAGACTCAAGTATCAACATTTCCCTGGTGCGAGATTTCAGGAAAGGTAGTCTTAGAAGACAAGAGGTTCATAGAAAACTGATGAATAGCCATATCTCCAATAATTCATACTAGTACTACCAGCAGAAAATGACCAAGTTACAGTATAAGATAACAAGTGAAATATACATGTCATGGATCTTGAATGTGAATTAAGGCCAACAGAAAATGAAAACACCAGTTTCTAATCACAAAGTTCCTAGGATGAAACAGAAAAAAATATTTTGTTGCTGCATCATCGATAGAATTTAGTTTTTCTTATATGAAACATAGGTAACAAAGAATATGAAACAAGAGGCAATAGCTCGGGAGGCAGGACTCATATCAATAGAGAGCAGGTTAAAGAAGTACTGAATCAAAGTGTTTGAAAGCGAAACAAGGATGATAGTCAAGTGGAGAATGGTAGAATGGGTGGACCTATAATCCATTGATTTTCAAAAGCTGAAAACAGCAAAGTTTAAGGTTATGAACATAGCTTGTTTAATAAGATGATCACCTTTATTAATGCACAAGTTCACCACTTGATCTATCCAAAACAAAATGCAACTGTCGCAAGTGACCAGCTATCTCCTCAATCAATCGATGTCCCTCGTCTCCATTCCTCAATGAGTTGATAGAATGATCAAGAAAGCTATGTTCTATACCAAGTGCTTCCAGTCTGCTGCATAAAATTGATAACTCATTTTTCAGACTCTCTAACTCAGAATCTCCATTAGTGCACTGCCCAGACTTGCTCCCATCCCTTCCATTCTGTAGTGATTCTGGGAACTTGCTAATAGATCCTTCTTCACCAGAAGGGCTTCTGTCTGTGATTGACTCTAGGGGAACATTTTTCTCTATTTCACCATTACTTCTAGAAGACTCCCTATGGTCCAATTCTTTCGGATTACCTACTTCAACCCACTCTTCTGTTGAAAACTCGCAGTTAACATTAGCAAAGTCTTGACTAGCCTCATGCTTAGAGAGCAAATGGAGCCTTTCTTCCAATTTGTTCAAACAAAGCACAAGTTGCTCCCTTTCACTTTCCAAATCAAGAAAGGGGCTCCCGTTATCTATGTTATCCACTCCCAATGGTGTCAAGACCTCACCACTTCTACTGCTGCCGGTGGGATTATGAGCAATTACGTCGCCAGGAACAGTCGAACTGCCATCACTGCACATTGTATCTGCTTGCTTAGCTTTATTTGAATCATAACTTGCTTCGAGTGCATCCTCAAAGAGAGCCATATTCCCAAGTTTCTTCTTGTAAAGTTCAAGTTTAGTTTCAAAATCTTGGATCTCTTTCTCCTTCTGCGCAAGAAGATCATTTGCATTCTGCAGTGCTTCGTTGTCATATTCAGCTTGTTCTTCCATCATTCTTAGGCACTGCAAAGCTTCCATGTGTAGTGCTGCCTTCTCCTCTTGCAATCTTGTAATCATTGCCATCGCCTGATTTGCAGCAACTGAGGATGCATTTCTCTCTTCCTCCAACTCTCTATAGAGAGCAGCCATTAATTTTCTATCATACTCCACCTGTCGTTTCAAACGATCAGACACACTCTCACCTTCAATTTCACTCACTGTGCTTCCCTCCAGAGATAAACCAGATTCATTTCTCTCAAGCGAGATCCTTTGATGAAGTATCTGCATTCCAATAGAGCTAGAAGCTTCAAGAGTTCTAAATTCCTCACCATTTACAGACACCCTCGGGCTCATCTCACTCAATATAGAATCGGTACCACGAGCAGCAGACAGTTGTGTAAGTAGGACCTTTAGATCTTCACTCATTCGTGTAGAATCCTTGAATGACCTCTGCTCCAAAAACTTTCCGGATAATTGCCTCCCTTTGTTTCCAACGGCCAGCTTATAAGCATCACCTAGATCAAAAGCATCATCTGTCTGTGAACTACTCTCATTTGGCTCTGGTTTAGAATCCAATTCTGTTTCACTCTTTGGGATCTCATCACTTTTTGACCTGGAAACTTCCCCACAATCTTCGACAACTTGGTAGACCGTCTCACCTGCTGCTGTAGAAAGCATAGCAATATCAATAAATACGAAAGACAGTGAGGTAAATTATTATAAAAGGTGAAAGATACACTTGATAGACCATCTTCAAATGTACTTAAAGCTATTCAACAGCTCTTTTAGTGTTACATGAAAATCAACACATCAGAAGAAATTGAATTGATTGAGCTGCTGTTATAGCTTCCAAGTCAGAAAACAATTAACAGAAGTAGTGGTTTGAAGATCAAAAACAGAAAAATGTAAATCCATTTGTATTTCTCTATCCTATTTGGAAGTTGAAAGTAGAACATGTGGCAGTTAAGGACAGCAAAAATTCAAAATATCATTCACTTTTAAGGCATTTTGATCTAGGGGAAACAAAGAGATATGAAGCACTCACTTAAATGGTTAACATAAAAGAGAAATGGAACAATAAGGAAACGGAACTTACAGGTCTCTCTTGCTAAATCAACAAGATTTTCCTTGACATTGGACAACGGGTTGACTTCATCAAAACTTATGAGATCAGATGGGACAGATGCATCAGTCTTCCGTTCAGCTTGCTTCCAGCTAACTTCCTCTGATCCAAGCCCAACAACCGCAGCCGAGGTTGCAATAGACGAAAAATCTCCAGTCATTAAGTCTATTTCTGGATCCAGAAGTGATGGTTCAGGCACTGAAGCCGAATGTATTAGTTTCTCAGTAGCAAAGTCATCAGTGACGGTAAAAATCTGAGGTTCTGGATGCAAGCATCTATCAGATAAATCTTCTATAGAATAGTCCCTTGCACGGATTAGAGGACTAGCACTATCACTATCCGAGTGTGCAGCTTCTGATTCAGAATCGGAGATAACCTTTACCTTTTTGTACTCCAAACGAGGTGAAGGAACAAAGACTGATGTCGATGCCTCATTTTCAATCTCCTTGGTGTCACCCCTCTCTTGTCCATTTGTCACAGACAAAGGTGCATCGAGTTCAACTGCGTCAGCACACAAAGATGTAATCTTGAACAATTTTTGAGCATATCCTCTGGTAACAGATTCCTCTTTACAACAATAACATTTTCTTACTCCTGACAAACTCTTTGTTTTCTCCTCGAGTAAAGGATCCTCATCAGTTAGGTGAGGCTCTGCCCCCAGTTTTCCAACCAGCAATCGGTAGGTTTCAGCATTCGACTTATTTACTGTGGCAAACGAGAAAAGGCAACTCTCACACATCCCATGAACATCAACAAGGTTATTGTGATTATGACAAAGAACTAATGAAGATATCCTATACTTATGATTGGGGCAGATTAATTCCCAGTAAAATCCAGCCCTTTCCTTGCCAAGAACATGATCCAGCCTCGAGCAAAGTAAACATGGAACTTGCAATTGACAATACTGAGCAAACTTTGTGACTAAGTAGGCGAAACCACCGTCAATAAACAGAAAAATCATTAGCAACCATTCAAGAAATGCTGAAGTTAAGGCTGATATTATACTAATAGGACCTTTAATTTTTCCTTTACTAAAGGTCCCCTTTACATCCATATTTGTGAAATGGTAGAATGATAATTGAACACAACTAACAGGAAAATTTTGAAACTTACGCACAACGAAATCTGTGATGCACCCTGCAATGAAACAATAAAAAGATATGTCAAGAAAGCAAAAACAGACTTTATATACATGTGATTCAATTCAACTTGCACAAAAAAAAAAGTTGACTTTTTTTTTTAATCAAGAATTCAATTACAGAACCTTATAACAACTTTCATGCGTCACCCCAATTTTATTGAACCACAAACACTATTAATATTCATACGCTTGCAGCATAAACTCAAAGCTTCTGCTTTTACATATCATACTACTCCTATTGTTTGTCTTACTTTCCCTTTTAGTCCATCTAAAAAAGAATGTGACTTTCCTTGTTTGGCAATTTTTTAATTTCAAATTTTCACATATCATGTTTAAAACCACAAGATTCAAAAGTTTCTTTACTTTCTCAAAACTCCATGTCAAGTTCAAACCAGACACACAAATTGAAACGGTGGGAGTAGTAACTTCTACTTCCATATTTACTATCCAAACCCAAAAGGAAAAGGATCAGGGAGAACTAAACTAAAAAACAACTTCTACTGGGGTTTATTTTAACAAAGCAAAGTAATCAAATCACATACTTTAAAGTCCAATATCTCCCCTAAAAAGCAACTCAATTGATCAAATCAATCCAAGTCAAAACCCCAGTTCTCAAACAAGATCCAAAACCCCCAAAACATAAACAGAATATCCCCCAGACATATAAAGAAACTCAACAAACAGTCCAAGAAAATCCTATAAAACACATAAAAAACCAATCTTTTTTCCAAGAACTTAATAAACAACCCAAGAAACAAGAAAAAAAGATCATATGCACATATATAGCAGCAACTTCAAGAAACCAAAAAAAAGGAAAGCAAGAGATCATAATCACCAACATAAGAAACAGAAAAATACCTTAGAGGAAAGTCCGTTTTACTCTGAAAGAAAATTCCAAAAAGTCTCAAACGAAAAAAAAAATGGAGAGATTAGCGAAACAAAATATATAAATGGGGTACATGTAATGTTTATGTTAATGCACCTACTTTCATACTCCTTCTTTCCGTCTCATTTCACGTGGGACTTTTCAGATTTTAAAATTTAAACAAATCTATTTTTTACACTATTTTTTATAGAGCTTTTAAACCTTTTGAATTATCAATTATTGTGATTTATAAATTATTTTTAGATAAATTGGGACAGAGGAAATACTACTATAACTAATATACTTTTTTTTTTAAATATAGAGTTTGAACGTTTCTGTCAGAAATGCACGTTGTTTTCAACTGTAAAATAAATTACAAAGACATCCCACAAGTATTCAGTACTTCTATTTTAGTACCCATCTTTTAATAGTATTAGGCTAGTTTACTCTCTTTTCTTGCCTATCATTTGATTAGTATGTCAAGTCAAACATGGACGGAGGGTGTATCTGGTTAGTAATTTTATTGGTATGTAAAAGTCCTTTTAGTGTTCAATATCTATGTTAAAATTTGATTAATTTGAATTTGCGTCGTGTAATAAGGCCTATTCAAGAGAAATGCTCTCTATCAATAATTTTTTCATATCTAAAACTCGAAACTTAGATCTTTAATTAAGAAAGAAAGAGCCATATTCAGCGCACCATATCGATCTAAAAGTGCAATATTAGAATGAGAAAATTTCATAAATAGCAAAGAGATTGAACTTAATAACCCTCTTTAGCTACAGTTTGTCTAATTACGCTCCATTATTATAGTTTCGTTTGCTATAGGTATTTCCGTTTGTATATTTCGCTTGCCAATAAACAAACATGATTTCTATTTGTATATTTCGCTTACCAATATACAAACAATGTAAGTATATACAAATTCTGTATTTATACATTTAAGAGCTTTTCAGAATTCCGTTTGTATATTTCGTTTGCCAATATACAAACAAGGTAATTTATTATGAATTTTTCATATCTTATACAAATCAAATGTATCAACAAATCGTATACAAATAGCTAAGGTAAACACATACGAATTTATACAATTAGAAACCGAATCACACAAATTCACAATAAAATTTAAAAAAATTATAACCACAAATTATAAATATCTAAAACTCTAGCTAAATTAAATAATACACTATAAATATTTATCATTTCGCGTAATTTTTCCATATATTACCTATAGAATAGAGGTATAATTCACAATTTAGAGAAGAAACCGACAATGATAGTCATAGAAAGTTGGCTTTCCAATTGCAAGAATTACAATTGGGCGGCTACCGAAAGGTGGCCCATATCCAATCCAACTACAACAAATATGTCATACACCAAAAAAAGTAATGTCTTTACAACATATGAAATCAAAAAGATTCTTCAATTCTTTTTTCAATCTTTTGTTTTATTGAAAAAGGGAAAAAAGAAAGAAAAAAAAGGGAGAATTATTGGTTTTGGTTGCCAAATTGCCATATTATTATTATTCATAACATGTATGAATCTGATATGAAATATTGTATTAAGATCTGAATATTGAACAATCAAAATTATTTGTTTAATTGTATATATGAAAATTCTTTGTTTATAAATGAATTTAAAAAAATATTAGTGTTGATGGTAGGCGATAGTAATGGTTAACATTGATGATGGAAGTTGGTGGTGCTAGCTAGGTGATGACTATGGTGTACGATATTGATAGCTAATGGTAGTGATTATTGATAGTTGTGGCAATTGTTGTTAGTGATGATTATAAGTGATGACTAATAATAGTGATGATTGACAATAGTGAATGAAACGATTATATATGAAAAGAAAGTTGTCAAATATTTATCTCAAAGTTCCTAAAATGTATTAATTTAAATATGAAAATATTGTATTAAGATCTCCAAGTTCAGAATCTATGTATATATCTCCTAATGTTTGAAGAAATAGTGCTCTTACTCGTCGAATAGGTATTTTATTAACTAACTATAGACTTAAGTAA
The DNA here is from genome assembly GCA_029582245.1 of Solanum etuberosum. Taxonomy (NCBI): domain Eukaryota; kingdom Viridiplantae; phylum Streptophyta; class Magnoliopsida; order Solanales; family Solanaceae; genus Solanum; species Solanum etuberosum. The sequence goes on along the minus strand of JAJONR010002467.1, from coordinate 3,220 downwards.
ATATTTAATTGTGGTTCTCTTCTAACCTTTAAGGTTGATTCTTTTACACTTTAAAATTACTGAGAAAATTTAAAGGAAATTATTTGATGATGTCAAAGTTTTATCTATTGCAATTAGAAATTATTTTATTAGTTATTTTTGTTATGTTTTACTAGGATATGCAATATTTATTAATATTATTTGTTGTCATGGTGTGCAAAATGATCGATAAAATTAGTAAGAACTTTTATAGAGTGATATGGACGAGGAAGAGAAAGCACATGACCTTATTCAATTGTAATAGTATTTACAAAATAGAAGTCTATTTGATGATACTTGTAAATCAAATTATATTTTTAAATAAAAGGAGCGATATTTGTTAGCTAATAATGATAAATTTAAACCATTTGACTAATAACAAAGATATGAACAAGACACTCTTGAAACAAAGGGTAAAATTGTTATATACACATTAAAAGGTATATTGGGCCTTTTTTCCTTTTCTATTTGTCAATTATAATGTATTTTTCATCAACATTTTTAAAGAGGTTTATGGCTACAATTGAAAAATATGTAAAACTTAAGATGGATTTCAACAAGTCATTTTGATTCAATAGTACTCATTTCAAAAGATGTCCAAGGGGGAGTGTGCTTCTATTTAAGTCTTTTCAATATTTTTATATCTTAACATAGAAAAATTCAAAGAAAGTGGGCAACTTCTTCATGAAAGATTACAAGTTTTTTTTTTTAGAATCAAATTTGGACCATTGGCCTGGTTTTATTAATAAGGAAATTCGATGGATTTAAAGTGAGGCCATCAAACAAAAGCCACAAAGGAAAAAAATAAATATAAGATCAATCCAGAAGTAATCGATCTTCATGTGAAAAAAACAAAGCCCTAGAAAGTAGGGTTTCTTAAAGTGGACTTCAGACTCATTTTCCTCTTTCTTATCTGGTCTTCGTCGTTGAAGACGGTTCTATGGAATCCCAACACAAGCTTTATCCTCTTTCGCTTCTGGGTTATCAATATTCTTCATCATGGAGAGGGTCATTATTACTTCATCATCTATCAAAGTTATCCATTTCTCCGTTTTCATCTTCTTCTGTTCATCCCAAAGTTCTTGTTTAAGGCTTCTATTGTGTAGGTATACCAGTCGGTGGGGGTTTATGGGTTTGTAAGAAACCCAGAGAGAGTCAGAATCGTGTGTATATATTCAGCTTCGTACTTCATCCCCACATTTATCATTAAGTTGCCTTCTTTCTAATTGACGTCTCTTTCGCAGTTGAAGCCAAGATAGAGAAAACCAAATTTCTCTCCAGTATCTTTCTATCAATCTCCTAGCTATACACAAAGATGTCCATGTAGATCTGGTTCCATGACTCTCGCTTTTTGCTGATAATTGTATCATTTTTTGTTGGTTGACATAACTTAAGTTAGTTAGTTTTTGCTTAGATATTTTGCCCATTGTCCCACCACAATTTTTTTTGTAAATGTAATAGCTATGTAACTCTGTGATCTTTCTCTGTTTATCATGTTAATGACGGCTAGTACTAGTGATGCTCCTTGTTTTTATTCTGATTATCGGTAACTGTTGCTTGCCTTAGTATCTTTCTTGCCCTACTTGGTAGATCATAAAAACTTACATACTGTTATCTTTCATCTCGATTAATAGCTATGTTTGTGATGCAATCCGCTAGTTGGTTAACTTCTCTAAAAATGTGCAGGATAGTCATTGTTTCCTGTATCTCGTCTATTCTTTCTGTTAAACTCCAAGATATTCTCCAATTCCTCTTAATCATGTTCTTAAGACTTAGATGATTTGATTGATAACTTGCCTTTCATAGTGTTTTAAGGCTTTCTAAATAGCTGTTATTTATGCTTCCATGTTTGTAGTGACTTATACGCTTTGTGCCTCTGTGAATAATAAATCTCCCCGCTATCTCTTATATAAAATCCATCGGAACTCTCCTTTGTGTTACCTTTGTTTGCCCCATCTATATTGCACTTGACCTATCATTCCTCTGAAAAAGACCACTTTACAATATGAAAAAGATTACAAGCTTATTACTCCCATAAGAGAAAATTGAAAACTACGATGATAATGCATGTGAATTTGAATGTCTTAACTTTAATAAATATAAATTAGACCTTAATATTGATAAAGCTAATAGAGAATTTTGCCGATCATTCCATTTTGGAACAACTATTTAAAAAATTTCTTTTGCAACTTATGTATCTTTTAGATCTTAATCTAATTCATTTTTCGAACAAACCAAAAATTTCATGAGAAACTTAGATCATACCCTAGAATTTTATAAATATTCTAATTCTAAATAGTAATAATATCTCAAATAACATAAAAAAGGGGGGTGGGGGGTGGGGGAGAGAATATAAAAAGAAAATAAAAAATGTTCAAATATCAATGAATAATGTCTTTTTTTAAAGGATGTAGGGACAAAATGAAGAAAATAGAGAAAATATAAATAAAGAAAAAGAGGGTAATATGGTAAGTACGAAATATAAAAGGAGTAAAGGGGTGTCCCATTATGACCTAAATACCCATCGTTCTCAGCGTTTAGCCCTTATTTCTGTAATTCCTCACAATCGCAAACCCCCAATTCCCTTTTGCCCCTCAATTTCTTCAGCCTCCTTCCTTCCCTTCCTTGCCCTTCTACTCTTTTCCGATTTTCCCATTTCTCTCCTTCTCTCTCTCTTCATCACCCAACACCCCTCTTTTACCCGCCATATTCAAAATTTTCCAGACCCTTTTGCTTGGAACCCGTTAAACTCGACCTTTTCGTTTGTTTTGATCAATTTCGAGTGAATTATGAGATGGGTTCTGATGGGTTTTGTGTTTCCCGGTGTTTTGGTTGGAAAAGGTGAAATCTTGGAGTTTTAGCGCTGTTCGACAAGTATCGATCGTGATTTGAAAGCAGTTTGTGTTTTGACTTTGGCTAATTTATGGTGAGTTTTTGGTGTTTTTATTGGGTTCCTGTTACTGATTTGGTTTGTGGTTTCTGCCCTTTTGATAAGTAGATTGATGGGACGATCCTTTACTATTTTGTTTGTTTTAGGGATTCGTATAGTTTATTTTATTGAGATTTGTTGGTTTAATTCGTTCTTTTTAACTATTATTTCATGGTGTTTGATCAGTGCGTTGGAGTAATATAGTGTTGGGAGCAGGTCAGACTGTATTCAATTAATGTTTTGGCTATGATTTGCCCCGTTCTTTTTTTTTTT
>JAJONR010002466.1:0-95031 GCA_029582245.1 Solanum etuberosum | reverse complement strand
GCGGCGCAACGGTTTGGTTTTAGAGAGAAGGGAGAGAAGAGAGAGAAAGAGAGATGGGAAAATGGGGGGAAAACCCGCTTTTGGTTCAACATAATTTAAAAAAAGCGACGGACAACGTCTCTTTGTCCGTCGCTTTTTTAAAAATATTTGACCAAAATTTTGACCAATAAGTGACGGACTAAGAGACCCTATCCGTCGCTTTTTAAAAATATTTGACTAGATATTTTGACTGAAAAGCGACGGACTAAGAGATGCCGTCCGTCGCTTTTTAAAAATGTTTGACTAGATATTTTGACCAAAACAGCGACGGATTAAGAGATGCCGTCCGTCACTTTTTTAAAAAACTAATTAATAAAATAAAATAAATTAAAACGACGGACAGCATGGTTATTGTTTAATTTATAAATAATTATTTTTAATAAAAAGCGACGGACGGCGTCTCTATATATATTAAATAAATAATTATTAATTATATCTATATTTAGCGCAAAAATCCGCAAAAAAAAGCGACGGACTAAGAGATGCCGTCCGTCGCTTTTTGTAAAATAATTTTAAAAATAATTATTTTAATTAAAAAGCGACGGACAGTGTGGCAAATGGCGTCACTTTTTGGAGCGACACCGTCCGTCGTTTTTTAGCATTTTTTTAGTAGTGAGTAGGGGTAGTGAAGAGAAATTTAGTTATGTGATAAAATGGAGAGATTAATTTTTCTCTATTTGATTTTTATTTTATTTTATAAATAATGGTACCTAAAAGGGGATTGTGCCGGTCATTCTAGAAGGTCAAATCTAAAACCTTAAATCAAAAATAATATATTTAATTTATCCTTCCTACTCGTTATTATAACCTTGGGTGATTGAGTATATAAGTTTAAATCTTATAGAAAACGATAAATTAACTCACCAAATTCATCAATTGAATAATTTCCAAAAACTTAATGGTGTCTCCATTTTTATTTGCTTATTTGGTTTTGACTTCACACATAATTTTAAAAAGTAAAATATTTTTTAATCTTATAACCTTAAATATGCAATATAAAAAAATAAAATTAAAAAAAATTATAAAAAAGTATTCGAACTAAAAAAACAAATAAATTGAAACGGATGAAGTAATTAAAGATGAAGAATAAATAAAAACATGGGAATAATCTCAACCATAAAAAGCCCAAATCACCTCAAAGTGACACACAAATTAAAATGTCAATCATGAAAAGAAGCACAAATAATTAAAAAGATGTGGCATCATGAAAATGTTGCTTAATTAGTGTACACTTCTTCACTGTATATTATGAACAAAAAATAGTGTAACCTTTGTCTTATATATATTACTCAAGTCCTAAACAAGAAAATTGTAAAGCACTTTCTTTTTAATTGCTTACATTTATTAGGACAAACAAAAATTTGACAAGTGTTTGTAAGATACTAATTCAATATATTCTTTTTATTTAAAAGTTTGATGTCTTAACTTGTTCTTTTTCCATCTGATGTCTGATATTCATATTGAGATACGATTAATTTGAATTTGTATATTACAAAACTCATTTCTTAATACAATGCTTCTGATATGATTTTTTTCATGTCCAGAAGCTCAAACCCTTAGAAGGAGTGATGGATATATCAGGTAAACACTAGAAATCAACTTTAACTCAATATTTTCGATACAAAGTATATATATATATATATATATGAAAAATTATTAACAAATTAAATAAATATTAATTTTTAAAATAATAATTTCAAAGGTATATAGAGAAGACAGAATTCATCAAATTAAAATTCTGAATCCGTATGAAGTCGCCAAATTTTATAATAGGCATTCCACATCGATAAAAATGCTCATACATTTTCAATCTTCTTTTTTCTATAATTGTCTAATCTTGCCTTTTGCTTAAATCACATCCGTTTATGGTTTCAAAATTATGCTCTTGTTCTTCATATTTATCCTCACCAAAGCAATACCTAACACCCAAAACCTTTTTTTCCTTAAAAGTTAGAGAATAAACCCCATTAATTCTTTATATATTTTTTAACTCCTTAATGGAACATTTCAAAGTTATTCTATATTGTAAAAAAACTAATAAAAAACTCTATTTAAGGTATGACATGACATAGAACAACTGCCAAATGCTATGACAAACATGTCCATTTAATATCTTGATAAAACTATTCATTTCACAAAGTGCATGAATCAATCTACTTTATAAACTTTTGATTAACATTAGTGCAAAAGAAAGAAGTAATGTTGATCTTTACGTGGTAAATGGTTTGAATAATCATCTCTTAGTACAATTCAATGGATGGGATTAAAAAAAAAAGAATACTAATAGAGTTATATTTTGCATACATGCATGTCATTTGGACTTCATTTATTGATGTATGAGATTGGAAGAAGATTTGATGCTTTCAAGTGAGAATTAGATTCAGGATTCAAATTGGGAATTGCTAGTTTATCAAATACAATTAGCTCTATTTCATAACAGAGGCATATCCAGAGTTTAAATATACTTATGCAGATAATAGTGATTATCCGTCTTTTACCTTAAAAAAAGATTATACACCAATTCCATCATAACTAAAACATGCAGAATGCGGGTTATGAATAAGCGGCTTCTTTGCTAGTTATCAAACGACCCCTGTGGACTCAATATTTGAGTTTATCACTAATTAAACTCATGACACATTCGAAATTATAATATATATTTTTCACATGTATATCTATGATTAGGGTTAAAAATATTGAATTCAATTAAATCTGATAATACTCTCCATCTGCCTTTGACCTGAAGACATGATTATCTTATCTTATGCCATGGGTATCAGCCCTACTTAAGAAGAGTCACCTTTTTTATAATCACTAAGTAATATAGACTTCGATAAACTTGCATATGTAGCCACTCTTACCAACAATTTTCACTTTTTTTATTGTTAAGTAGTGTAGGCTTCGATAAATTTTGTATAGTGATTCTCACCAATAATCTTAGTGACCTCTAGCATAGAATATTGTTCTTGATTTATAGTAAGTGCACTTAACCAACATTTTCATAGCATTAAGTGAGTATGTCCCATTCAAACATTATTTAGAAAACTATCAATTACTCAATGAGTGAGAAAAAATATGTATAATTTACATAAATCTCATAGTGTTAAGAGCTAATTATATTATTTTCCTACTCTTTTTCATTTTTTTTTTGAATTCCGAATACATCACTTGAACTTCCGGATACATCACTTGACATCCGGATACATAGATAATGGATGTATCCGAGAGGGTAGGGATGTATCAGAGGGGGATATAACATCCGGATACATAGAGGTGAGATGTATCCGAGAGGGGAGAGATGTATCAGAGACAGAGAGGAGAGGAATGTATCCGAGAGGGGGATAGAGATGTATCCGTGAGAGGAGAGTGATGTATCTAAGAGGGTATTTTTGATTTTTTTTGAAATGGTAGGGAATTTTAGAGTTTATGATAAAATAAGATGTGTATTTAAGTAATTTTTCCAAAAAATATTCAAGTATAACACTATATGGTGTGCAAATGAAACCAAACTATTTTTGAAGTGTGTGCTAACTGTATATATGATATGATTGCATAAGCCATATCTAGTCCACCTCTCAACTACATTTAGCCCATATAGAGAATAATATGAGGTCATTTTGCTTGTTTCAATTAATGAGAAGTCTTCATCAATTTTATGTTATTAGCACAAACTCCAATTGCATACTACTTATGAGCAGTTCAAAGTATGATGTGATTGAACTTTTGTGCAAAACAAGAAATGTTCTTGATCTTAATTATGTGGCAATAATGGTTTGTATATTCATCTTCATATTAAATGGATGGAAGACAACTAAGAATTTTATTTGCATATATACATGTCATTAGGACTTTATTTATCAAGCACTTCAAATAATGAAATTGGAAGAAAATTTGATGCTTTCAAGTGAGAATTAGATTTAGGATTTATATTAGGAATTGCTAGTTTATCAAATGAAAATTAGCTCTTTTCATGACATACGAGATAGACCAATTCAGAATTTAAACTTTATAGGTTCAACTTTGAGTTCTTACCACTGAACTCATGAAACATTGAAAATTATGGGTTTTCAGAATCTAAAATTTATTAAAATTTTAAAATTTCTTACGTAGCTATTATTCTAACCAATAATCTTAACGATATGTATGCATCAAATATTGATCTGGATTGAAATAAGCATTAACCAAAACATTCATAGCATTAAGTGAATTCCCACTCAAACAATATCCACAAAAACTAGCAATTATTGCATTAGGCAGAAAGAATTTTCAAGAATAACACTATATGGTGTCCAAATGAAACCAAGCTATTTTTTGAAGTGTATGCTATGTGTGATCCCAATCAAAGTTCATCATTAATTAAAGTTATGGCATAAGCAATATCTAGTCAATTTCTCAACTACATTTAGCCCATAGAGAATAATGAGAGGTGATATTTCTTAATTATTTCAATTGATGACAAGTCTTTATCAATTTTTATCTTACTAACACAATCTCCAATTGCATTACTTATGAACAGTTCAAAAGCATATTAATGCAACATCCACTAGAATCTTGAGGTAGATCAATGAGCTTAATTTCATAGGTCTTGTTGTAGACCAATGAGCTTAATTTCATATTGCTCTCTATTTATCAAATCAATGACTTTGGGGTTTGCAAAAATTGTACCATATCAATGATTGATAGGCCAATGACCTCATCAGTCAAGACATGTGTCATGAGCATCAGAGTTACCTAGGAGGAGTTAGGTTACACTCTCATGACTTATCAATCAAATGGACTAAAGTTTTTAGGTAAGCGCAGAGGCGCGACACCAGTTAGGTCTTCTAAACTTAGTATTTTCAATTCAAACAATATAATTAGGTGTAAAAATTCAATAAAATTAAAAGCAATAATAGGAAAAATCAGGATAACTTTAAAATTGCAATTGGTTCAATATGAAGAATCTTAAATTTTGAATCGATAGGGTTTATATTTAGAATCTGCAAGCCCCGTTGGAGATTCTTGTGGCTTATGATTTCAATTTTAATTAATATGTTTGATATTTTATAAATTCTGGCAAAGCTTTATTGGAGAAGATAAAAATGAGGCATTTCCTAATGATTATGACAGCCATTTATATTTGTTTGGACAAGAGTCATGTCATTTGAATTCAAATGATTTTTTTGATGAAGTAAGCCAAGAATATATGGAGAAAAGTTACATGAATAATTCAACTCAAAAAGTTAAGAATATAACAAGTCATAAGCTTCATTATTATATGTAATCCATTTGGACAATTTGTGGACAAGATGATCAGATTCAGGATTATTCTTTTTGCAAACGTCAAAAATAATTATGCAGAAACTAGAGAAAGGGTCAATTATTGGGTATATATCTACCTAAAATTATTAATGTGTTTTGTGGACAAAATTAATAGCACATCACCCTAGATAAAGAGGTATGAAGTCGAGGATTAGGATAGAAGAGTAACAGGTAACCGAATGTTATCATAAATAGATAAGGGGCTATAGTCTCCTCTTTTCATCTTCTCCTTCTTTAGTGGTATTATTTAGTATTCACGTCGTATCTTATTCTTCAATTTTTACTACTACTTGTTGCTTCACTTGATTTGTTTATCTTGCTACTTTGCTATCATTATTTTCCTTCCAATCCCTCTTCTTTTGACCTGCCTAAATTACTTGAGCTGAAATAGTCTAAAATGCAGGCATAACTCAATCCGCTCAATTCTTACTAAGTTTTAGTTTTTGTATTTGTTCTTTTATAATTTTTTTAGTACCTAATAAAACTGTGTTTCCTTTATTATGGCTATACATAACATATCAAAATGAAAAAAATGTCTTTTACAAAAATATTTTAACAAGATTTCTCATGGCTCAATTTGAACGGCATGTCAATCCAAGTTTTTATAGGTTGAAATGGATTGGAAGAGGTATTTACAGGCCCAAAACATTTGCTCACTATCCAATTTGATTGGTCTACATCTATGTAAATTTCAGGCCCAATGTGAAACTTCAGACGTATGTATGTGAAGTTGTTTTAAAACTCCAAACATTTATGTCTAGTTTTTAAAGTTAATTTCGAAGCTGTTAAATTTGTAAGATTTTATAAATTTTGGCTATGCTTTAAATATAGATCCTTAAATTGATAATATCCTAACCCAAAATTTTAGGACGTAATCAGCAGTGTGTAGGAATTGCAGTAGGTAACCACTTGTAGTACCTTTATTCAAATGACCATATTCAGTTCTTAAAAACTATTTAATATTTAGTCAATTTTGGCAAATTTTAGACTAAAGTCTAAACCTGCTGCTATTACTTAGCTTCGAGTCTAAAAGTTGGATACTGCCAATTCTATAAGTTAAATGGTTAATGTGTTGTTTTATAACACATTTATTTACATTAACAGCTTAGTAGTAGATTGTGTTTGGTGATTGTCCACAGTACAATTAAAGAGTAAACAAATAAGACAACTCTTATAATTAGAAAAAAATTAGTCGCTCAGTTGATTGGTTATCTGAACATTCATCTGGTTGATGAAGTTTGATTCTCCCACCTTACAATCCCCTCTTCTATTTCCCCTTCCCCAGTTTCTTAATTTTCATTTTGTATTACTACATGTTGTCTCATTTGTTATATATCTTGCTATTTCATTGTCATACTATTCATTCAATTTTGCTTCAGAAAAAACAGCATGAATGTCCCAAAATATAGATTTTAGAGTGCCAAGTATTCCTCCTTTTCTCCTAAGGAGTCATTTGGTGTAAAGTATAAGGTATAATAATTTTAGGGATAAAATATAGAACTATTTTATCATGCGTTTAGTTAGAGGTATTAGACAATGCTGGGATTATTTATCCCACCATTTATACCTTAGTGATGTGATAAGTTATCCCTATACATGGTGGAATAACCTATTCCGAAATAATTAATCCCAGAATAACTTGTTCCCAACCAAACGACTTCTAAGAGTTGGACTTCCCAGCACACGAATCCAGATTTTTGAGTCCCAAAGCAGGTACTTGATGAAGAAGAAAAGTATGAGAAGAATTTCACAACTGATTTTCCTATATCCTACTTAAAATTGGAGTATCTTTTTTGGACTTGGATTATGTAGCACAAAACACTAATCTTTAATCAAATTAACAAGAAATTCGAAGCTTCGTAGATCATGAATATTTTTTTTGTTTTCCATCCGGCGTTGGGTACTTGCATTGGAGCCTGATTAATTCAGGTTAGCTCTGTGTGGTTTCCATTCAAGGAGAGTGCTCCCTGCCCAGGATATTTTCATACCCAAGACTCAAATTCGAGACCTCTGATTAAGAGAAAAGCAGCCCCATCTACTGCACCACGGGTGTAGATCATGAACATACTTCCTCCCATTTGGATTTTCTTTATTGGACTTTGGATCATGTGGCACAAACCACTAATATAATTTTGATTTAACAAGAAATCGTCCAATTCCTATATGGTTTGTTTATACTAACTTTTTGAGCTAGTGGTGGGATGGTTGTGATCCCTTCATTCTTAATCTGAAGTCCCATGTTTGAGCGTGCTGACAAAGAAAATATTATCTGTATGGAGCATTTTACCCCACACAGTGAGCCTATTCGATAAGAATTCGGATCAGTACTCCTATATATATATATATATATATAACAGGAAACTTGCAACAAATAATTTGAATAGCATAGGTATTTACTTAACACATCTTGTTGCACCAATTAAAACAGAAAAACATAGTTGAATACTCACGAGTTTTAACTTGTCAATGTTCATGTCCCGAGCAGATGGTGACAATGTTTGGGATGTCTGAGATTGGACCATGGGCATTTAACGGATCCAGCAGCTTAAAGTGGCAATGTGGTACTGAGAATGCTGGCAAGGAATCAAATGTCAGAGAAACTAGCAAAAGACATGGATGCATCTGTTGCTTGTTCATTGCCACTATTGGCATCAACCATCAGGAACCTTGTAAATATCAACACATATTAGATAACATAATTTCGCTATAAAGCTAAGAAGGAAAGTGGGGTTTGGGATGGTCGAGTGTATGTAGACCTTACCCCTACCTCAACCTCGTTGAGAGGTTGTTTCTGGAAGACGCTCGGCTTGAGTAATGAACATCAGAGCAGCTAAAAGAAAAATACAGAAGTAAAGAGGACATAGAAAGTAATAAGGAAAACAAATCATCGCATTCAAAAGAGGAACAATAACAATAACCAACCAATGAGATATCTGAAGCACAGTAAATAACAAGAAGTAACAAAGGTTGTAAGCCGCAGGAATGTTAATACAGTGCTGGAAATTCTGGGAAGAGTTGAGCTCTTCTATAACTGCCTGAACTCAGAAATTTCTGGACAGTTAATTCGATTTTAATGGCAACTAACAAGGCCCTTCACTCCAACAGAACTTATTGCCTCTCTAGATGCATTGGTCATAACACAGCTTTTAAATAGCTCATTAAAGGAAATATAATACATGAGAAAACATAGCAAGAAGGCATAAACATATCAGACTATTCCATCTCAGGCTAATTTCATTATTTAAAAAGTTGTAACAATGACTGAATACTAACATGGTTAATAGCTCCAAAGATGTCGTTTTAAACAATAAAAGCTAAGTCATCTGAGATGCTGAGTTATTATCCTTAATAGTACCCAAGCAATAACAACAACATACCCAATGTAATCCCACCAGTGGAATATGGGGAGGGTGGTGTGTACACAAACCTTACCCCTACCCTTTGAGGATAGAGAGGTGGTTTCTGAAAGACTCTCGGCTCAAAAAAAGCATAACAAATTGAAGCAAAGGAAACAACTGGTAATAATAAAGTAGTGAATAAGGGGACAAGCTTACCACTCTCCAAAATAGTCACAAATTTTATTTTTTACACTTGCAATAAAGTGTAATAATACACAGTACCCAAGCGTTTTACTAAATATTCAGTGAATACTAGTATAGATCCAAATCCTTGAGCAAATGAACATGAAGAAATATGCAACAAACTCAAGTTCTATTAATGATTCATTCTTACGGTACAAGAGGAAAGCCTATTTAAACATTTGTTAGGAAGTTTTTTGTAGTATTCATTTTCAATGTGATGAACTAATTAAACATTTGTTAGGAAGGCATAATAGCCCGGTACATAAAGCATCACGTGTTTACGTAGGGTATAAAAAGGATTTTATCTTAAATGGTGTAATGCAGACAAATCTATCTTAATTCAATCATTAACGATTGCCTCTATGACTCGAATACGTGATCTATAAATTATAAAGAGACAACTTTAATATACACCTACGCACTTCTATAAACCATTTCAAAATAGGCACTAAAGCTCTTGCATATACAGACAAATAATAATTTTTGGGGTAATCGACTAATTTATTTTTATTATTCTAAGAAAGAAGAGTTCCAACTGCATATTTACTTCTTTAATTTTTTATTGAAACCTCCTAGTACTACAAATTTGTGATTAGTCAAATATTATTTGCTTGTAAGACTAAAATTAAGATCCACTTGGCAACACCAAATAGTTAAGACTTAAGATGGAACTTTTTGACCATTTTCATTAAGCCAAATGGAAAAAAAATTGAAAACAAATTTGTGGCTTGAGTTTACTAGATTTTCCACCTAACTTTTTTTTTTTTTTTTTAAAAAAAAAGTAATATTATTGTTAGTCGTTCGAATTTTTTTTACATCAATTACCAACATTTTAATTGCAGTAATTCACATCATAATCATGGGCGGAGCTAGGGACACAAGGGATTTTAGTTCGCGAAAAAATTATATTGTATATATTAGATTAAAGTTATTTGTTTATATAACTACATAATAGATATTGAATCCGTTTTACTTTTCTTTATATTTACGTTTTTATATTTTAAATTTCCTAATAAACTTATCTCGACTCCGCCACTGAATTCAAAATAATTTAGTCAAATATGAACTATAACTAGTATATATCTAAAAGTTGTACCTACTATTTTCCACACTTAATTTTCAAAAAAAAAAAAAGTTGCAACGAAATGGCACCATAAAATCCACTTTCATACTGAAAAAAATAAGTAATATTTTAAAAGTTCATGATTTTGAAAAAGTCAATTTTTTATGGGTTTTCTAATTAAACTTTTAAATATTTGACATATATATTAGTTTCATAAATTAAGCCGGCAGAGGACGGCAGTAGTGTTAGCCTAACCAAATGACAAATTATTAAATTGGCATTTTTTTCAGGTTTAAAAAGGAGTTCACCAAATTAAAATTTATCAATTGAACTTAGTTTAATTTATGTGAATTAGAAGCTAATGGGATCATCTTTCAGTTGCTGTGGTGATGAAAAAGTTGATGAAGGGTATGTGCACTAACAAAAAACTTAGTTTTTTTTATTTATAGGATCGTATTCGAGATTTAATTACAATCTATCATGTCTATATATATTTTATATTTTTTGACATATACATAATTTGAGCGAAGATCACTACGTGCCGTTCTATGAAGGATTTTCTTGGTGTCACTGAAACTAGGATCAAACGTTTATCGCGAAAAGTTATAGCTCATAGAAAGAATGTAACTTTATTTCATAATTAGGCCTACCAAACAAGTGTCATGTTCGATCATGATTTCAACCCAGGCCACCTAGTATCTTTGTGGGTTTGATTATAGGCAGGATGTAGATGTTACCCAATATAACACAGTAGTTAGAAAAGATTTTCGACAAAATGTCCGTCGGAAATTCCATTTTTCAGTAGTGATACAGTTTTTTTCTTTTTGTATGTTTTGAAGATTTATGTCAACTAGAAAAATTATACATTAGTAAATTAATGTGAATTAATTGGGATTTTTGTAGGCAAAACAATGAATTGGTTGGTGAAAATTCTTGGAGAATATTCACATACAAGGAGTTATATACAGCAACAAATGGTTTCAGTGAAAATTACAAGCTTGGAGAAGGTGGATTTGGAAGTGTCTATTGGGGTAAGACCTCTGATGGTCTTCAGGTAATACAATTAAGTTATTTAGTTTTTCATTCGATGTTCGCTATTCATTATTCTGTGGTTCCGATTCATTAATCTGGATCTGCATTGCATAAGGTCCACTAAGGATGAAACACTTCATATCATGATTTTTTTCTATTTATAATGCTTGAACATGAGATTTCTGATTAAGAATGGAGCGATTACACGTGGTGCTTCTTAGTTAAATTTGGTAGTCCTATTTTTCTCTCAAGAATTAAATAAAATACCTTCACTATTATCATTTTGGAATGGTAGAAGATACAAAATAGAAAAGTAATTTTAAAAATATCGCGGTTATCCCTTCGATGAGTCCTATGGAACGTGAATCTAGATTAGTCAACTTAGAGCCTGATTGGATTGACTTAAAAGTTGGTCAAATCTACTATTAAGTCATTTTTAGCTTTTGAGAGTGTTTGGTATGTTAGAAATAACTTAAAATAAGTTTAAAATGACTTTAAAAATCAAAAGTAGGACTCCCCTACTTTTTTATTTTTGACTTAAAAGTCATTAAAGTTTGACTTTTTATTTTTCTTACTTAAAAGCTATTTTTTTCAGCCTATCCAAACGGGCTCTTAGTTGTTAATACTAAAAAGAATTTAAAATATCAACAATTTTTTTTCTAAAGATAAAACATTTTCCATTCATATCTAAGAATCATAATGATAGGAACCCCATGGAACAATGATAAAAGTTGTCTCAGTGTAACATATAGAACACGGCGTGCTATACATGAACACGAATGCTTCGTGCACCAGACTGCTTTGGTGCACTAAATTCTTGTTATGCGATTGATATGGTGACGGATCGAATCATATATTATTTCTATTGTATATAGTTTTACCTTGCATTTCTACGAGAGGTTCGATTAAATTACACTAAAATTTTGGAATTGCAGATTGCAGTAAAGAAACTAAAGTCAATGAATTCAAAAGCAGAAATGGAATTTGCTGTGGAAGTTGAAGTTCTTGGAAGAGTTAGGCACAAGAATTTGTTAGGCCTAAGAGGTTATTGTGCTGGAAATGAACAAAGACTTATTGTGTATGATTACATGCCAAATTTGAGTTTACTCTCACATTTACATGGTCATCTATCAAGACAAGTTCAATTGGATTGGAAAAAAAGAATGAAAATTGCTATTGGCTCTGCTGAAGGCCTCTTGTAAGTTTCTTTACTTACTTCTTTCAATACTTTTATATCACTTGCAACGAAATTAGCGACAGACAACTTCTGTGGTTAAACATCAAGTAACGACAAAATGTCAAAAACTATTGTTAGTTGTGGGCTATTTAGTGACATATTAGCAACGAATTTCATCAATACTTCTTGTTATACTTTTCTTATAGTTATTCTCTCCCTCCTAATTTATATGACATATTTTTTGTTCAGTTTGTCTCAAAAAAAAATTAGCATACTTTCTTATTTAGAAATTTTTTATATTATATGCACAGTTTATGTAAATAATTTTATACTATCAGGTCGCCTTTACTTGTTGCAGTAGGGTAACTTGACTTATTTTTAAGAAATACGAATCTCATTTTCCACGGAGACTTACATGTATCATATGGGTGAGCTGATGATGTAAAAGTAGTTTATATTGATGGTGTAAAGTACTTATATTCTTTCATTTTATCTTTAATAAGATGACTTATAGACAAACAAGTGTTTACAACTTCTTTAATTTTAGACCACTATTTCAAAATTCTGTTTTTTTTTTCTTCTAAAAATCCATACTATCAAATACCGCCACATAATTGGGATAGAGGGAGTAACATTTTTCATAGAATTTTATTTGTAATAATTATCTATAAGTGATTCGATTTTGCAAATCTTTTTAACATCATCGGATTATAAAACTTTAATTCTGATCATAACATATACTCACAGATGTATGTTTTTTTGGCTATGTAATATAGGTATTTGCATCATGAGGTTTCACCCCATATAATTCACAGAGACATCAAAGCTAGCAATGTGCTACTTGACTCAAATTTTGAGCCACTTGTTGCTGATTTTGGCTTTGCAAAATTAATCCCAGAAGGTGTTAGCCACATGACGACACGTGTCAAAGGGACATTGGGTTATTTAGCACCAGAATATGCTATGTGGGGTAAAGTCTCTGAAAGTTGTGATGTCTATAGTTTTGGAATTCTTCTACTTGAACTAATTACTGGTAGAAAACCAATTGAAAAACTTCCAAATGGTGTCAAAAGGACAATAACAGAGTGGATGGAACCAATGATAGCTAAAGAAAAATTTAAGGATCTTGTTGATCCTAAGTTAAGGGGGAATTTCGACGAAATTCAATTGAAACAATCGATTCGTGTAGCTGCATTGTGTGTTCAGAGTGAGCCTGATAAACGTCCAACGATGAAAGAAGTTGTGTGTATTTTGAAAGGGCAAGAAGTGAATAATGTTGTGAAGGCAAATCATGAGAATTTGAGGATTCAAAGTGTTAAGTATGGAGATGATTTATTGGCTTTGGATCAAACTAGTGATCAAGAAGATAATGAAAGTAGTAGTGATCAAGGGAATGAAAGTAATGTTTATGGTGTATTTGGTGCTATGGAAATGAAAAAGATGCAAGATCCTTACAAGCGTTTTGGAGAGAAATAATGTTTGAGGTGTACGTAAGCTGACTTGAACAGTATCGTTATTGAACAAGAAATCTTAGTATACAATGTTTTGGTTTAAATTTGTAATGACATTGCAATGCACAATGTCAAAGAATTGAGCTTTTGAGGGCTTTTTCTATGGTGTTTCTTTGTTATCTTTTTATGTATTCTTTTATTTTATGTTAGAGAAAGGAACTCTAAGAATGTTACTACAACATAATGTATCCTAAATTTATTCCATTTTGTTCTGTATATCGACTATCCCGCCACAATCCTTGTTGGTGAAGATGGCATCTATTTAAGAAAGAAACAAAAACAAAAAGAGTGTGTTCAATCGAACTCATAATCTTGAATATAGATATGTATGTGAGAAAAACATAAAATTTCAATAAATACGTGATTCTGAGTCCAAAACTATCATAGAAAGTTCAATGTTAAAAATCTAAATCACCACGAAGAATTATAAGGCATTAGATTGGTCGATGCCACAAAGGATCTAACCTTAATCAGCAGGTTTTGAGTTCGAATCCTTGTAATGAAAAAAATCATAGCAGAAAGCATTTCTATTTTGATGACCTTACGTGGCACGCGTACCAAAATTAACAGACTCAGTAAAATAAGTCCATTTTTATTAATATTTCTTTGTAAAGAAAAAATCAATTTGTAACTAACTTTATAATTATAGTTCAATATATCTAAATAAGAAAGCATTAGCTGGTGGTAGCAATGAGACAGAAGCTACTTTTAGTCTCTGTGTAATCAAAATTCTTCATGTTTGTGCCTAATTTACAAATCTAATATCAAGAAACTATTAATTATATGAGTAATAAACTTCATGATTTTATTACTTTTAGAAATTAAAAAGGGATGAACATAGCTAAAAGATAGCTGTCCACACGACTCATTAATCAAAGATCTCAAATTCATGCTCGAAATGAAATCGCCTTGATGAACTGTCCTCAAAGTTGAACTTTACTGAACGAATCTGAATTAATTGTGCCCAAAACGGATAACGAACATCACGTGGGAAAACTAAAAAAGAAATAGAGTATTGCACTCTTACAAGTTAAATATTTAATTTTATGCGGTGATTTTGGTACCTTTTTTTAATTTTATTTTATTATTATAATAATATTATTGATAATAATAATAATAATAATAATAATAATAATATCGTTGTTGTTAATATTATTATTATTAGATAATTCAATGAACTTGACACCATAAATTCTTTCCCTCAAGATAATTTTTATCATAGAATCTTCAATTTATTTCCTTTGTTTTTATTACTGCACGTTTTTTAGTTTTGATGATTAAGAATTCAGCCTACTTAAATCACATCATTTGGAAATTAATTTTAGTGAAAGACTTGTTCATTTGCCTAATTTCATGAGGTTAGTTATAATTTCTTCCTTCTTCACCCCACCCCCACCCATCCCGATATGAATTAAAAAAATAGCTCGACTTCAGAATGATAAGATGTCTAAATATTTTTCGTGTATGAAGAATTTGTTGTGTAATAGGTTTTCTTAATCATTTGGATGTTTCATTTCTCTCTAATATTAGATATATACACATTTTTGAAGAAATTTCTGACGATATACGTAAAAAAAACATATATTTATCAAAAACTATTAGATATATACACATTTTTAAAGAAAATGTCTGTCGTGTCGGGAGAAACACATATTTCTAATAGTATATATGAATGTATGGATTAGTCTTTTTGTTTACATTTGTTGAAGAATTTTATTATAGATCTCCTTTTGAATTTCATAATTTTGTAGTAATTTACATAGTAAATTTCATAGTAAAGTGAATATTGATTTGAAGTAAAGTCTCTTCCATACCATAATAATTGGGAAAATGCTAATGATTATACAGTTAGCTGCATGTTTCAAACTGCCATATATATAATTACATAATCATCATCATCATTGTTTTCTAGTTATTTGTGTGTTAATTTTTTAATTTTCTCTTGGTGAGGAATGATAATGTTGTTGTTACCACATATAATTATTTACTAAAGTGGTGTTAGGTCTCAAATTGTACTTTAGTTTGCATGACACTATGATGACCCAACCTTAGAGGATTATTCTTTATTGTGAGATGAATAGATTTTTTTTTTTAAATCTTTAATCAAGTATTTCATGTTGGGGCTTTATATATATCATGTGAATTCTTAATTAATTAAGATAATAAAGTGATGAATATCAAACGTCAAATGAAGTAAAGGCAACACTATAAAGATCCCACCAGTTAGGGTTGTGTATAACAATGACATCTTTAATTAGAGGTTTCAAGTTAAAAAATGCTTCTTCTTTAAAATTTCAAATTCAAATTAATCGAAACTTCAAAACAGATGTCCGACATCAAATAAAATACACTATAATGACACCCAAGAGGCACATGTCAGACTTTGAAATAATCTCTTTTTTTTAATTCCAGGATGTAGGGATAGTTTATTAGTTTGGCAATGTGGACAAGTAATGATAAGTTGATATATTATTATTTTCCTTGCATCCAATTATCCCTTTATCTTTGGGCCATTCTCTTGTTTAATTAGTAGCCACAAAAAGACTCTAGGTTTCCTCATTTGCTTTTTTTATTCTTTTTCTTCTGATATTCATTGATTCACCAATCAATTTATATGAGGTCATTATATTCTGATTTCTATAGGCTCAACTTACATAACTATATTGGTACGATTGCTAATTCTACTTTTTATAAATGATGACCATCTATATTATTTTTGGGTGATTTTATTATTATCAATATAAAAAAGTTAAACTTTATTCAGTATAATAAATGAGATGTGTCATTATAATCATGCTGGATTGTTGGATCATAATCTTTCATTAGTCATTATCGACTAAAAAATTGATCACTATTTTAATTTCTAACAAAAATTGACTCGTCGAAAATATTCACAAATATTCTAATAATAACGTCTATTGAAATTTCGCATTCTTTTGAGTAGTGCCCCCCTCCCCCCAAGAATGTTCCCTTTCCATGAGGGCAAGGCAAATAAGAGTAAAAAGAATGACTTCATTTGAGTGGCACACAACTTTACCTACCAAACAATATAACAATATGTACAAAACTTATGCAACAAGAGAAATCAAATGCAACAAACCCCTTTACCTTTGCTAAATCCAAAAGTTACATTATACTTTTTTTCCCCTATGCTTCTTATGAAAGAATAATTGAATGAACTAAGGTGGTCACACTACACACACACACACCCCCCCCCCACTCCAACCACAAGTCCTAATAAATACACTAATCATTTAGATATGTCTTACTCAAGTTTTCAACAATTCTATGTGTTCATCAACAAAAAAAGATAGTGAATAAGTAATAAAAAACATTTTTTGGGGAAAAAAATGGATTTTTCAAGTACTACTAATAAACCATCAAAAATTCTTGTGGGAATTTCTTTGGATGTTGAAGAAAGTAAAGAACTTATTTCTTGGGCAATTAGAGTCTTAGCCAATCCTAATGATACTATTATAGCACAACACATTGTTGGTAAGTTTAATTTTTTCCCTTCAATTATAGCCACAATTTTAATTATTATTATTTTTATTGTGTGATATGTCTCACTTGGGAAATTAGAGTTTTTTAGCTAATCCTAAGTATAAAATTATAGAACTACACATTGTTGGTATGTTTATTTTTTTCTTTCAATTATAACCACAATTTTTATTTTATGATATTTTCTTGTTTTTCCCCTTAAGTGTGACAATGACACGTGTGACTTCTATTAAAATGATTTTATTCTTAAACCAATCAAAAAGAAGATAAAGAAAGACAAAAAATAAAAATAAAAATAGGAGGGATCTTGATTTTTATACATCTCTTTGTGGAATATTTTCAACATTCTCATATGTAACATAGAAGCAGCTGTTCTTCAAAGTTAGGAATACAATTTTTTTATTTTTTATGATTTTCCAACAAATGTAGTTTTTTAATTAATCCTTGAATTCGTATATAAAAAAATGTACTAATTTTGTATTTTTTGGTCATTGATGAAACAGTGGCAACAGAGAAAAACAAGAGATTTGGTGATCAAAGGAAAGAAGAAAGCAAGAAATGGCAATCTATATCAAAAAATCAAACTCAAATTCGAAAGGCAAAAGCATTTGTTATTTCTATGATGGGAGAATTTACAAAAACATGTCAATATAAACAGGTAGCTTCGGAATCTTATTATCTTGTTGTTGTTTCTATTTGTTGTTATTGCCTCTTTTTCAATGTTTGTTTAGTCGAACATCTTTCAAAACAGTTTATCTACCTTTTCAAAGGTAGAGGCAAGAACTCCGTAAACTCTACCTTCTCTAGACTCCAATTGTATAATTTCGTATACTCTACCTTCTCTAGACCCCGTACCCTATTTGTAAATTTACACTGAATTTGATATATTGTTGATGTTGTATAAACAGGTACAACACTTGTATTTTTCAAGAATTTTTTTTGCTTTATAAGTTTTAAGAAATTATTCTCCTTCGTTTCGATTACAATAATAATTACATTGGAATCTTAACATTTTTAGTCTAAAAGATACTTCATTTACTTAGCCATAGTAGCTTGTAGTTGTGACCGGTGTATATTTAGTGTATAATTAGTGGTCGTATGTTTGATTATACATGACATACTAATTAAAATTTGTAAGAAGTAAAAATTAGGGTTGAGCATTGTAAAAATTCCCTATATTGACCTTTATTTTCCATGTTGTCCACCTAAACTCACCTTAATCCAATTTTGTGTCCGGTACCTGTTTTGAACCGACTAATTCAGATTCTCGTCACATAAAGTCTAATACTACCTATCAAGATTTTTTCTATAGTCTAAACTCAAATCCGAGAAGTCTAATTATCTTACTCCAATTAATATTATAAAATGTCTTGTCATTTCTATTAATTTAATTTATTGAAAAATTTTCAGGTAGGTTTAGAGGCAAGAGTTGGTTTTAGTTCTAATCCAGGGAGAGGTCTAACTAAAGAGGCTAAAAGTATTCCAGCTGATTATCTTCTCATTGGTGGAAAAAAGAATAAAACTTGCAGGTAACTTTAATTTACTCTAAGAAATTAACTTCGATACACTGACAATATAAAAAAACAAACAATTATTTTTCATTTGCATGTCATTACTAGAAACATACGAATTTTCGATGACCTTTTTATGAAATTTGTTAGAATTGTGCTCGTCGAAAATGGTTTTGACAGCTTCACATTTTCGATGATGTTCTGATAGAAATATTCATCGAAAATTCGCACATTTTTAGTATTTTGTATTCTTAAAAGGCACTTATTATTATTATTATTATTTTATTTTTTATTTTTCAGATATCCATTCACAATTGCAAAGTATTGTTGTGAAAGAGTTCCAGATAATTGTTCGCTAGTTGTGGTAGCTAGAAAATCAGAGCAACCACCACCACATAACATTCAATCCAATTCCATTCGAATCCAAGGTAATTCAATTTCCTATCACACAAAAATTAAGTTGATTTTACGTATGTATGGTCACTGAACTTTACTCATCACGACAATAAAGTCATAGAATTATATATTTTATCACGTCAAAGTAATTGAACTTTTACTTACTGTAACAATTAAGTCACTATTACTACACTTTTTTGTCACATCAAAAAAAAGTCAACTTTTATCAATCATAACAATAAGTCATAGACTTTACCCACTATTACAGTAAAATCACTTATATCATTATAGTAGATAAAGTTCAGTTACTATCATGTTACAGTTGATACAATTCAATTACTTTAATGCGACACGTAGATACATAGATTATCCTAAATGCCCATAGCTATAGGGGCGGAATCTATTCGAAAATAGAAAAATGAACGAGTTATTAGAAGCTGTCGTGCCTTTTGTGACAAGTTTACAAGAAACTTTGAGCGGGAGACAAGGGGCGAACCCGCAGGCTTGTCTTTAAGCAGCTGGCTTCCACGTAGCTACAGCTGCAGAGGATAGTCTCTAAAAGCTACAACCGTCTCTTCTTATTATTTGGTTACCCGAAGCTCATGTAGAGGCACCTACGGCAGGATCCGTCATCTTGGCAGAAATTGCTTTAAAATTGGGAACCTACGGGTTTGTAACTGAACTTTTACTTACTATAACAATTAAATCACTATCGCTACACTTTTTGTCACATTAAAAAAGTCAACTTTATCAATCATAACAAGTCATAGACTTTACTCACTATTACCGTAAAATTACTATTCTATCGTTATAGTAGATAAAGTTTCGTTACTATTCTGTTACAGTTAATACAATTAAATTACTTTAATGCGACAAAGAATAGTTGTGCCATGACTTTACCTCTATATAGTGTATAAACTTCCCTTATTTTAACGTAACTATAAACAACTCATGATTTTACTTGTTATATTATACTGAATAAATTTCAATAATCATACGTGAAATTAACGTCAGAAATACAAATTGTATGCAGAAAATCATCAACCTAATTCAAGATGGCTTAAAGAAAATAATTCCCCTTCTTCAGAAAAACAAATTATTACAAGGAATTCACCAAGAACTGTACTAAATGGCTGTGAAGGAGAAGAAAATAGTTCAAGTTTTGGTGAAAATTCCATCACTAAATCTTCAATATTATCATCATCATTAGTGACTAAGGAATTCAAATATCAACAAGATCAATTCAAGAAACCAATGTCTCCATTGAGGCGAATTTCGTCTTTTTTACGTTCACCTTTTGATTCGAGCTCAAGGAAGAAGAGTTCAAGATTTCCAAATGAGGAGAATAAACAGCAGCCTCCATTGAAGTGTTTTAGCTATGAGGAGATTGCAAGTTCTACAAATTATTTTCATCCAGGTTTGTGTTCTTCATGTGTTATATATATTATGTATTTTACCTCTTTCAGAAAGGATCTTCACATAAATAGCTAGACAGATTTACTGTTTAATCTTTCTAATTGATATACATAGATTATATATTAATTATGATACATATGCTATACAGGAATTATACATATATTTGACCAAATGGCCTTTTTAAGGCTTACTCTTTGAATTGTGTCCCCCTTAGTCCAATGGGCTAAGTTTGGCTTTTAAAATTAAGGAAAAAATTTCTTTAAAATAGTACACAATGAAGGATATTTAATCTTGAACTTTTGACTCCGGTTAACAAAATTAATTTAATATATGATCTAGGTTGCCTATCGAGCATAATTAGTTGTAGTTGTACTATGTGCATAAGTTAATTTTGTTTATGTGGCGAGAGATTAAGACATTTCAAGAAGTCATAAACAGTGAAAATAATTCAATGTGTTGCTTATTGGATAGGAGTTTCAGTTGTATTGACTTGGAAACAATCGAGCAACATATACAATTTCTGCCTATGAATTAAGCAAGACTTATTGTCGATTGAGCAGATTCAGTACTATTTCTGATTAATTGAAATATCTCAATTTTATGTCTCGTAGATAAATTTAATTTATCGCCACAACTTATATCTTATGGGAAATATAAGTCATTTTCTAAAGATTTTTTTAAAAATAGGTGAAAGTTCAAGATCACCCTTATTAAAGTCATGTTGCAAAGCATCGTATACCGCAACCCTTATGTGTTGAACCTAAATGAAATAGTAAGGATTTATATAATGTTTGGGACTAGACGTAATTATTATGTTTGGGACTAAGATGTAATTATTATTTGGGGAAGGAAAATAAACCCCTTAATTAATTCATGAATATAATTAATTAATGGTATAAATTTTAAATTTGTGAAATGTAATTGATTTATTTCTTCTTTTTGTAGAAAATTTAGTGGGACAAGGAGGATACTCAGATGTATATAGAGGAGATCTTGAAGATGGAAGAAGAATTGCAGTAAAAAGATTAGCAAAAGACAGCAATAATATGAACAAAGAAAAAGAATTCCTAATGGAATTAGGTGTAATTAGCCATGTTAATCATCCAAATACAGCAAGTTTAGTTGGTTATTGCATTGAAAATGGATTTTATCTCATCTTCAAATTCTATCCCAATGGCACTCTCTCTTCAGCATTACATGGTATGCCTTTTAACCTAATTTACTCTTTTCATTTCATACTAGTTATATCTCAATCGATAGATTTTGTAGTTAAACAACAAAATTAATTCATCGTCAATCAAGTTGAATAATCCATGTTCCATTATATTACTATTGTTGGCTTATGTGCTATGTCTAGCAGCTAGTGGATCATATCCAGTATCAGAATTGGATTGGACAAATTAACGATAGATCATCGGGGAACAATTTGTTAGCTAGCTACGAGCAATTTTTACATATATATAGATAGATGGTTTTTTGTACGCACACCATGATCTTGTACGTTAGGGGTGAATTCGTAATTTTAACCAGATGGATTCAAGTGCTCAACTTTTAAAACTTATAATACCTTCCAAGTAATGGCGTTTAATAGATCGTTATTTCACTTCTGCAAGGTAAAGATTGACAACATTATAGAATTTTTTACATATATATTATATAAGGGATTTGGAACATTTTACGTTCTTGAACCGATGACCATTAATTTTTGGCTTTTTTTACTTCTTTGCAGGAAAATCAAATAAATCACTTGAATGGCCAATGAGATATAAAATTGCCCTTGGAATTGCTAGAGGTTTACATTATCTTCACAAATGTTGTAAACATCGTATAATACATCGTGATATCAAAGCATCAAATGTTCTACTAGGACCAGACAATGAGCCACAGGTACAACTCATAAAGCACGTTTTTTTCGCAATTATTTTTATCGGGCTTTCTGTATATTACTAACTCTTCTATCGGGTAAAATTCAAAAAAATGTCATTTTTCGAACTTGATTTGAAAAATAACCAAATATTTAAAAGTCATTGAGAAATAGATACGTTTGGAATTCATGAGACCATAACACTGTCCTAGTCTCATGGATTTCAAATTTAACAGTATCTGGATCGCGCACTGCAGGGTCCATTCGGGAGTGGGGAAAAAAAAAATATTAAAAGTTTCTTCTTTTTTATATCTCTCATTTTTTTTATTTTTTTGAGAAGATATCAGATTTTGGGCTAGCAAAATGGCTACCAAATAAATGGACACACCATGCTGTAATTCCAATTGAGGGCACATTTGGATATTTAGCACCAGAATATTTCATGCATGGAATTGTGGATGAAAAAACAGATATTTTTGCATTTGGAGTTCTTCTTCTTGAAATTATTACTGGTAGAAGGCCTGTGGACTCATCAAGACAAAATCTACTTTTATGGGTAAGTTTTATTTATTCCTTTTAACGTTATTTTTTTAGTTTATTTCAAAAAGAATATTTAATGTAAATCTTATTTTTACTGTTAGCGAGAAGTTTCTATAGTCACATAGATATTATGGCATGCATAAGATCATAAGTTTCAAAAAAATTATATTTACAAAGATGTTATGATATGTTTATGTCCATGAGTTTCAAAGGTCCTACTTCTTCTGTCACAATTTATGTGGAGGAGTTTTAGGGACATGTACACTATTAATAAAATAGAAATTAGTATCGGACAAATTTTGTAATTAAACAACACTTATTGTATTGAGTGATGGATGATTACAAAATTTGGTTAGCTACGAGCAAACTAGCGTTGAATAAGCAACAAAGTTTGTAGATACTTGCAACTTCTTCTTTTTTGTAGTATCAGTTTAAGAAAGAAAGAAACATGACTTCTAAAACTTATGGTTTAAAACGATTAATATATATTTGTATGGCTATAAATTAATCATATTATTAAGAATAATATGAGAAGTTTAAAGTAAAATTATTTCTAAAAAAGAAAGTATGTGTTGCGTTTTTTTTAACAGACTAAAAAAAAGTACGCATATGAATTGAAACGGAAAAGTATTTTCTTTATTAAATACTTACACTTTGTGCTTAGTAAAATATGTTCTCTAAATTAAAACGGAAAAAAATAGTTTGTTGTTGATTTTTACTTTATTTGGAATTTCTTGAAAAAAAATCTAATGAAAAAGACAACATCATTTTGGAGATTGGTCCATAGATTTAATAACAATAATAATTGCTCTCAGAAGGCTTGTCTTTTTAACCCTTTTTTTTCTTACTTGAATAAGTGTGTAAGTTGGATATGAAAATGACGTGTGATCTAATGGAGGCAAAAAAAAATCTAAAAATTATAATTTTTCAAGAAATATATTCTGATATTTTTCAAAAAAAATAATATGAAGGATGATAAGATATTTATAAACTTGTATTTGTTATCTATATAATTTATTTGATTTAACTGCTAAAATTTTACTCTCTTTTTTTAAGGCGACACCCTTGATGGAAGGTGGAAAATTAATCGATTTAGCAGATCCAAAGTTGGAGGGTGAATTTGATATGGACGAATTGCATAAGATGGTTCTTACCGCTTCATATTGTGTAAGACAATCTTCAGTATGGCGTCCATCAACGACCGAGGTAAATACTATATTTATTGTGATTAGTTATATAGTATAATGTCTCAGTCTCAAGCAAATTGTGATCGATTATATATTTTTTTTTCTTAATTTTTTAGGTGTTAGAATTATTGAGATATGGGGATGATTCTGAGGCAGCAAAAAGTTGGAGAATACCAAAATTTACAAGTGATGAAGTTAATGATTACTCAATGGTTTTTGGATATGATCTTCCTTCTGATTTAATTTTAGAAGACCATTTCTAATCTTTAGTTTTCATCATAATGTTGAATTATTTTTCCTCATTTTTTCCATAGATTTTCCACTTTGTATTATGGTTTCTTCTTTTTTACTATGTAGAGCCTGAGTATTTTTAAATTCATGTCACGTAGAGCCTCATTCGGAGGTGAAGCATTTCCTATCAAGGATTTTTTTCTATTCAGGATTCATCTAATTATGGGAGGAATAGCATCATCTACTATCTACTGCACCCCATATTCTTTGATGGTAGTGTATTATGACTTAAATAGTATATATATATATATATATATATATATATATAATCTCATATTTGTAATCAAAGTACTCTCATAGGGTACTTTTTAAAACATTTTGATTCTTTAATTTGTCGATTATATATCCTTTTGGTTATGATTGTGTCATTTTCTTTGATTTCTCAAGTTTTTGTTTTATCTTGCACAAAATTTATCTACTCCAAAGTATTGACATTAAAAAAAACTGATAAGCATTAAATGCTAGTAATAAATATTTTTGTGGTGTTAAAACTGATTTATGCACAGGAAGCTAAATATTTGTGTTGAAGTGCTTAAATTGATAAAAGACATTTGATGTGTTTGATAAGCGATTTTCTGCCAAAAATGACTAATATGTCCTTAAAAGATAAATTTAAGTAAATAAGCTAAAAAAAATTATTCATAAGTTAATTCGACCAACTTATAAATTTCGACAAACACCTTTTGGATTTTCATCGATAGCCAAGCTGAATGTCCCCCGCTCCACCCCCTACCCACCCCAAAAAAATACACAATCTCATGTGGAAAAAATTTACGTTTGGTATATAACATGAAATGATTTCTTCTCATCTATTCAAGTTTAGGTGAACAAAGTTACTTGGTACCTGTACTAGTAAGAGATACTAGGCACCCCGAAAAATAGTCTGCACATAAATTAACCAATACACTATGATTACAGCAACAACGATAACAATATATCCAGTATAGTCCCACCAAATAAGATCTAAGAAGGATAGAATATACGTGAATCGAATCTCTACCTCAAAAGTAGAGCAATTATTTCCGATAGATAATATTTTTTTTAAAAAAAAAAAGAAAAAAAAGTGAAGTGCTTGGATGGATTTCAGACAAGAGAGTAAAAAAGGGCCAAAATGTCTTGTTGGTAAGATGGCAATTGGAGAAAGTGAAATGGGAGACCAACTTGTTGTTGGGCCATTTATTGGGCCTACATAGCACGTGAACTTCACGAGTTAACCTCGTGTAATTGGGCCCACTTTGTCTTTCTCTTGTCAATTCTATAATGTCAACAAAAGTGATAAGAACAAGAGGGTTTGGCTATTTTTTTTTGTCAATTATCCATTTTCGGAATCGTCGTTTAGTAAATGACTCTCTTTTTATTTTATTTTTGTAATTGATGAATCATTTAAAATACGGTCTAAAGAGTCATTTTAAGCAAGTTAATTTTTATAAAAAAAAGTTATGCGGTGATTTCAGATTTTATAAATTACAAACGTTAGAGATGGTCTAATATTTTATCTGTAAAATTGAATAATACATGAGAAAATATTAGATTTGAGCCTACCATGGAATGATAGTTCCTAAGGACTATCTATATTTGTACGACTTTAATAATAGGGATAAACTATAGATATTTAGTAAATGACTATTTTTTAGACCATTAGATTAGACTATGAACTCTTAGATCATATATAGTCTAGAGAGTATTTCAGTGTTTAGTAAATGACTTTTTTTTTAATAGATCTTTTAGATTATGCTCTAAAGAGTCATTCTGAACAAACTGAAAATCTTATGAGAAAACGTTATATGATGGTCACAAATTTTATAAGTTACTATAAACACTAGAAGATAGTCTAATATTTTATATATAAAATTAAATAATACATGAGAAAACATTATATTCAAGCCTATCATTCACAGGACTATATGGTACAAATTTTAGAAATAGAAATAAAATCTAGATGATAGCCTAAATTATGGACAAATTATGAGACAAAGGTGTTTATGAAGTGTCACGACATTAAAAATCTTCTTGTATATTCGTACTATATATTCGTTGAAACTGAATTCCCTAGTGTGTGGTTAGGAATCTTACAAAATATTAGATTGACCTAACCATTTGTTTGTTCGGTATATATACGTTATCAGATCATTTAAAAGATATATGTCGAATATGTTACGTTTTTTCGTGTGTTTTATTTCTTTATATATTTCTAATATATATACATATTAACATTATATATACAATATAATTTTTTTAACGAATAGAATTTGAATGGATCCCTTACACGTCTAGCTCTGCCCCTAGGTATAAAAATCCAGAAGGGGATCAAGATTTTAGCGTGATTGGGGCATCAGCGCATCACTATCTTTAGTATGCCAATTCAAGTAAAGAATCAATCAAACTCCATAAAAATACGAACTGTTATAATTGAGACTCAAAAGTGGATCTCACACTCATGCTCAAGGACCTAAGAGGTGCGGCGACCAGATGCGTAGGTCCACACCTATCTACTTTGGTGAGTTTATAGTATATATAAAAGTTCACAATATTTTGTGTAGGCTTGTCTCACATAATATTGAATACAACTTGATTTTTAATCATATCTCAGATGGACGAAGTGTTAATCAATGACAATGGCATGTACCATATTGATTAATAATAATAGTGACTATAACTATTAACTAAAAATTTATCTGTCCTGTAGAATTTGGACACCTAAATTTATCAAGCCAACTTTCATAAAAAATAAAAAAAAAATTATAAAACTTTAACCTAACTTTGTCTCTTAGCTTAGTTGTTGTTATTATTAGTCTAATAAAGGTTGGTGTAGAAAATAAACAAGGTCCATTATGGATAGAATTTATGAGAAGATATACCATGTTATAGTTAAGGGCAGCTTTTAGAAAGAGATATATGGCCCACTCTGAAGGCAATTAATGGAATTTTTTCTCAATTCAACGTTCGATTTTTGTATTAAGATTTAATTAATTTGAATTTACTTATCGCAGGATCTTATTCGACCTTTTCAATAACAAAAAAGATTAATTTCAAGAGCTTGAAATCATTATTTTTGATTAAAAATGAAGAGCCAGTGGATCAAACCTATCCCACTATAACTCATGCGGGTTAAAAGCCAAGGGTTAATAATCGCTATGCTATATAATATATTTATTTGTTTTTATTTCAATTTGTCCATCGAGTATCTAGTGTTCACTAGTCGACTAACGTTGATTGTCAATAAATACAATTTTAAATATATGTTTAGAAACTATAAGTTAATTTCATTCTTTTCAAAATATAATGAATTTTCAAATGTTTTTCTAAAGAGGTAAATAATTATCAATGAGGTGTAATATAGACAGTTTATCCTAATACCAAGCATTATATCAAATTTCTTGACCTATAAATCACACAAAGATAATTGTATAGTTGCTCGAATCCGTTCATGTTTTAACAACTTAAAATATGTATAAACAAACAATTAGTATGGCCATGATTGAAGTGGCATTTTGGCAACAAAAAGGCCATAGTTTTTTTTTTAATCTCTCACTCGGTGTCCGATATTCACATTGCAGCCCGACTAAATTTAAAATCATGCTAGAAAGTTCCACTTGAAGGGTAAAACGCTCTCTAACAAAGACAACTTTATACTCATGAAGACTCAAACTCGAAACTTATGTTTAAGATAAATCCTTACTAGTCATAGTATAGGAGGAAAAAAATAATGTATTTATTTATCAAAGTGGCTAAATGGACAGGTGAATGGTCGGTTGGATAAGGCAACTTTTAAAATATATTTATGATATAATTGTCCTAACATTATAAAATGTGGGACATAATACAGTAAGTATAAGCCAATCAAATTTCAGAAACAGATATATCTCCACTGCCCAAATTGATGTTCACAACTCAAAAATGTTGGGTTGAAAATGGTTTTGAAATAGCCAATAACATATAAGAAACAGATCTTCTTGAAAGAAAGAAAATAATATATTCTATAGGTAACAATAACATTACTCAATATAAATTTATAGTGAAATTTGAAAACAATGTATACGCAAATTTTATCTTTTATCTTATGAAAATAGAATATTATTTCTGAAAAATTCTCAACTGAAATGAAACATAGCACGATATCCATTAAATATGTAAAAAAAAAAAGAATATATGAGACTAATAATGGACGTGCAAAGGAGTCAAGTTCTATTATTATAGTCTCTACTTTTCTTCTTTTATTTATTGACCTAATTATATCGATTTTGCATGCTCATTTAGATATTTTTACTTTTAGAAATTTGAATATAAGACGTTTTGTTAAGAATATTGAAGAAATCTCCATCACACCATATCTTTCTTTTTTTCTTTTAATTATCACATAATTAGTATGTTCACTAATATAATCAACTCAATTCTATGCGCTTATTGAATCAAAATACATTCCCTACCTAAATAAATTCTCTTTATAGAATTATATTTTTGGATTTAGGCAATGACCATTGTATAGTGAAATTTAGCAAGTTGTCAAAAATAGACATTATCTATCTCATAAAGGATGAAAAAAGATTTTATCCGTTTACCACATTATTTGATGGTCTTTTTTCCCCCTTTCCATCTTCATAAGCTTTATACAACTAAAAAAAAATATAATAAACTTCTTTCAATGTTCAGATATAAAGTAGCTACGTATTTATATATTAAAAAATTGAAACCCCCTAGTGGTGGTCAGTTGGTTTGAATAATCAAATTATAATTCAGAAACAGATCCCAAACAGAAGTAATAAAATGTGAACATCTTGGTAAACTAAGTTTTCGTTATACGAGATTCAAAAAAAGGTCAGATCATGCAAGATTTATTATACATAATTTTATTTATGTTTCTACAAACAACTGTTAAGTTAAGATTTTTAAATTTATGATTTATGAATTTAAAAAAGATAGCATACTCGATTCTAAATAAAGTATTTATACTTATTAAATGAATTTCTTAAATTAAAATTAAATATTAATCAAAGTTATTTTGTTATAATATAACATACGAGAACAACTTTTACTGTATCAATATAGCTAGGTAGCTAAACTTGCGGTTCCAATCCAAATAAAATATTAATATTTCCACATCATTCCCAATAAGAAATTTCAGAAAAAGTATAGAAAGAAAAAAAAACTATTGAATCATTTTAATATTTTATATTGAAATCTGCTACGTGGCCATTTTGAGTCAACAGCTGGCTTCAAAAACCAATCAAAATTTAATAATAGATCCTCAACAAACAAGTTATTAAAACAAAAAAAACTTTTGACTATTATCTTAGTTACCAAAATACCTTTCCATTAGTACATAAAAAACCCAATACCCATTGGAATTTTTGGAAATACAACTTATATAAACTAAAAATAGAAATAAAACTATATTTCCTTTTTTATAAAAAAAAATTAAGTTAAAAACGAAGGAACGACGCCGTATCGTGACTCAGCCGCAATGAAATCGGCGCCGGAGAAAATCCCGTCAACGTCATCAAACTCGCCGGCACCGGCGCCGCCATCTGTTCTTTTAGCAAAACGACCTTTAATTCTTGGCCTTGTTTCAGCATAAGCTTTTCTTGAAGCATAACGAATAGTTTTCTCGAATTTTCTGTTTTTTTTCTTCTCTCTGTATCGCAAAACTCTTGCTTCTCTATCTAAACCCAGTAATTTTTCACCTTGATGATTTGCAGAATTCGATAAATCAATACTGCTGTTGCTTTTATTCATAGTTCTCATATATGGGTATGATATTTCTGAAATTGAGCTTCCATCTGGTACAATTCCAACATCTAAAGAAGACGAAGACACCTGAAAATTCCACAAAAAAAGGAGAAATTTTAGCTTAACTATGAAGAAACTGCAGAATTTGGTATTGGTAAAATGATGGGGTTCTCAAAAAAATCAAGAAAATGCTAATTTGGGTGCTGCTAAAATGATGGGATTTTAACAAAAAACAAGAAAAAGAGCTCAAATTTGAAGAAAATGCAGAACTGGGTGCTGGTAAAATGATGGGGTTTTCAAAAAAATCAAGAAAAATAACTCAAATTTCAAGAAAATGCAATTTTGGGTGCTGGTAAAATGATGGTTTTTTAATAAAAAAAGGCTAACTTTATTGAAATTGCAAACTTGGGAGGTGATAAAATGATGGGATTTTCAAGAAAATAGCTCAACTTTGAAGTAGTTGCAGATTTGGGTGCTGGTAAAAAGTATGAAGAAAAAGAGCTTAATTTTCAAGATTTGTTGTTTTGGGTACTTACACTGAGTGATGGGGTGTTGTAAGATTTGATGTGTGATTGAGTGAAATCAATCTCAAAATGTTTTTCTTGATGATGAAATGGCAATGATTTTATTGCAGTATTAGTTTGTACTGGTACAACACTATCATTTGCTGAATTGTAATGAGGTTGAGATTGTGTTTCTACAGAAACAGGATAATCAAAATCAAGAAAGTTTTCTGAATCTGTGAATATGAAATCCATTGCTTTCATTTCTGTGTTTAATGGAAGTTTTGATGTGATTGTGTTTGGTGGAATCCATGGATCATTGTTGTTGTCATGGTGTCCAATACAAGCATCTACTTTACTCAAGTCAGGGGCTATGCCCGTGGTCGTGGTCGTGGTACCGTTGATCGAGACGAGGAGTGTGGCGGCGGTGGACTTCACGACGGATTCCACTGGGTCGTAAAACGGAACCACGGGAACCCGCTCGTGGCGCCGAGCGAGCGGGTTGGCCGAGTGGATGTCGCGGTCGCACGCGACGCATAGTGCGGCCGCGTCAGCCCGACACGTGACGCTAGCCACCGCCTGCTCGCAAACCTCGCACACCCACACACGCTCGTGGCGGGCGTGCAAGCGAGTGTCACACGACAGGCACACAAACGTGTTGTCCGTGCGACAGAACACCAACGCGGCGGCCAAGTGGCAATACTCACATGATTTTGCCATCCGTGCCGCCGCGCCGGTGTTCCATCCTCCGGGGAAACAATTGGGGGCTTCTCTGAATATGCCCATATTAATCTTCTTCTTATTATTTTTATTTTTTTTCTCTAGCCTAATGTTGATGGCTAAGCTTTGTTAATGTGAGTTTTTTTTTTGCAAAATGAACAACTATTGCATCTTATTCTTAAGGGAAATCTTGATGCTGACTAGTATAGGTCTGACACGTGTGATGAATTTTGGCCACAAAAAAGATTTTATGATATTATTTTGTAGTATTATTATTTTGTAGTATTAATTGTCATATGTCTGTGCCGACGTGGGGCCTACTTTGAGGATAGTGGATTTTTTTTTATTTTGGGAAGGAACACTTTTTGGATTACGAGATTCAAACAACTCTAGCTTTGACCATAAATTTTGCATACATCTTTTAAATATTTTGAATTGTCAATTATTGTGACTTATAGTACTTTTTACGTAGTTTATAAATATATAAATTTCATTTCAAAAAATTTGAAGATTCCATGCGTAAATCGTCGGTCAAACTTAAACTCTTTAACTCTCAAAAAACGAAAAGTGTCACATAAATTAGAAGAGGGAGTATTATTTTTTGGGGGTGGGGTTGTTATTTTTTAAATTATAAAGATGAAATTTGGGTGGAAGTTGATTGTGATGGGAGACTTGTTCAATATATTTATTTTTGTAAAAAAGAGGAAAGAAATCTAGTGTTAGATCACAAGAAAGAGAAGTGGAAAGTTTGCCTAATTTACTTTATCACAAAGATCAAATGTGAGTAAAGTTAGTTATCTGTAGATAGTAAAATGAGATCATAACAGTATGATTTTTTTTAATGTTAAAATTTGTTGTTCGATATTTATAATGAAATGTTAATTTATAATTTGAATTTTCATTATGTTTAAAGGAAAAACGTGTCACGTCATAATAATATCAAATATAGTGTCATTTTTTTGTGCTATACTTCAAATACGATTATACCAACTACAGTGTTTATCGTATAGTCATGACTTCCTTTACTATAATATTATTGTATAAGGCTAAAAACTGCAGTCAGTTTGAATAACTTCTCATTATCTTTATTTTTTTTTGTGTCAGTTCAAATTAACTTATATAAAGGGATCCACGAACCACATCCAATATCTAACATTTATTACCTAAAGAAGATTAGAAATTACATTTAAAAGATTAGTTGACACTTGACACTCAACATTTGGAAAGACTTCTTGGATCAACTTTATTTTTTTGTAAGTTGTTCCATGAGGGCAAAGGAATTGCATGAACCCCTTTTTATTTTCCCAGCATTTAATTTCAATTTGTCTTTTTTTTTAAAGGTTTCTCACTAGAATCTAATATTTAATATTTGTATTGGAACTCACTTAAATTTGAATTTGTGTGGCGATTATCAAAATTATTTTCATTTTTATGAGTTCAAATCTGAAAATTTAAGACCTCATATTAAAATTGAGAAATTTCAATCATTCCACTGTAACTCATGTTCATCGAAGTTGTCATCATCAAGCATTGAATAACGAAAGCACTACTTGAATTTTGGATGCCAATAATTTGAATTAAATCTTTCCCTTTCCTAATGTAAAATAGAAAGAAGTTTCATGAAACTAAAAGTATATAATTATAGCATTTTTCAAATGATAGAGACGGAAGGTTATATAAATTTCAAAGTCTTTGATGACTTTGTTGAAAATAATAATAATAAGGAATTTGAAATTTAATTTAGAGGATTAGTCGAAACTCGCCCAGCCCAATTCGGTCGGTCGGTTGGTCCACCTAACAGATGATGATATTCTCAATCGATTTGATCGAATTTCATTCTTTCTCACCCCATCTCTGAAAGTTTTGCAATATAAGTGGCCTGCTTCAAAGCCCCAGAAAAACCCCCTTACTCTCTCTCTATAATAAAAAAAGACCTTTCCCTTGTGATTAAAGGTCATTAATTTTTTTTTCCCGCACTCTAATATTTGAATATAATATTATTTTATTTATTTTCTATAGAAATGATATATGTTATGAAACTCAACTAATCTAAAAAATCAGGTAAGGCATTCCTTCCAAACATCTAAATTTGCATTAATAAGTCTTACTTACTCCGTGAAGTAAACATTTCTTTCCTAAGCAATTTCATTTTGATGACTCAAGTTTAATCGTACATTTAATTAAGTAGAATTGGAAAATACTTTGAAAAGGATAGATTAAAATTTTATAAAAGCAGTGCAAATTGGACTTGAATATTTACAAAAAGATCCAAATTCCAAACTTCACATCAAATTAATCAGCATGAACTCAAGTGTATCTAACATAGATTCTGCATCATTAATCAAATCCTTTCAATACCAAAAAGAACCAAAAGTGTACCATTATTATTATTTTTTATCTTTTATATAAAGGTACATGTATTTTCCAAACTTCTTGCATTTGAAGATAAAATAACTATTCCACAAAGTAATATGGATAGTTATTTAGTCCAACTATTAATAGAAACTTCCAGAACATGTACTTCAAAAGGTTCTTAAAAGTCAGGGCAAAGGCAAGAAAAGTTATAGTAATCAATATATATATATATATATATATATATAAAGCTGAAACATAAAAAATGATGATGTGGCGCTTTCTAAGGTCTCAAATTTTATTTATCTTTTTTATAGTTATTTTTTGAGATTTTTTCTTATTTTAAAATACATAAATTATTAAGGCTTTATTTAACTATTTCCTTATTAATGAAAAAACATAAAAGCTTCCGTTGAAAAAAATTAACTCACCATTAACTTTTGAAATATGAATTAATGTTGCCCAAGTATTAATGTTGCATTAGTGTTGCACCATTTTTTTGCCCAGAAAATTCATTTCAATCCCCTTCTCATTCCCACTAATTAATATTTATTAATAGGTATTAAAGTTGCACCTCTTCAAATTTCGGGCACTTAATAAAATGATAGTATAAATTTAGGAACAAAGCTCCAACAACCCCATGTGCTAGGTGAAAAACTCATGATTCTATATTTCATCAGATAATTTTAATTATTATTTTTATTAGATAATTGTATTAACAAATCCTCTTATATGGAATCAAAGTAATGTGATTTACTTATTAGTGGTTATACATGGTTCTAGGTGATACTATGATCTCTTTTTAAAATTTTCTTATGCATGGACGTTTATTGTTTTTTTTAATGATTTCTAAGAAATATATCTTTTCTTTGATTTTGTTAAGTATAATTTTTGCAGAATTTGTTCCATTATTTGCAGAAAGTGAAAAGAAAAATGTATCAACAGGCTACAACAGTTATTCAAATGGACTACTTATCAAACTACTTATTATGAGTATCTCAAATATATCTTTTGGATGATGCTTGTAGATATTATTATTTAAATATTTATAAGATTCAATTTTACTTAATACACATCGTATATGTGTTTTGTTTCTTTTAATTTGTTGGTTTAATTTTTTTTTTGGTTCATTATTTTATGTAAGATTTTTTTTTCTCTGTGTATTTTCGTAGGTGGTTACGAAAATAATAAATTGTTCATGAATAAGAACTTTGAAAGAAACTGATCTCTCATCACCGTATAGACTTTAGTTTATTATTGATTTCATTGATATTATTTCTCAAAATATTTAGATATCCGAAGGCTTGATCTTAATTAGTTTTAAAATACAATGCCAATAAAATTATATTTTCTTATGAACAAAATTGATTGGCTGAGAAATGAAATCAAACTTAATTTTGACATATTTAAAGTTTCAAATTTAGTTCCAATTAAAAAGAGTGAATTACGTTTAATTAGATATTTTTTAAATTCGAATAATCTCATTTTAATATGAGTTGAATTTGTATTTGTATTTTACTTGAGTAAACTGAATATAAGTTATTATCAATAGTTTAACGAATCAAAAAAACTTGAATTGAACTAGGACCACAATTTTTTAATTTAACCAAATATATGGTAACTTGAAATTTAAAATTAATATCTATATATATTCATATATAGTTGGGCATAGACAAAGTGATATTACAACTCTATAACCAATAACCACATTTTTATTTTTTTCTCAATTTTTTTTTACCATTTTCCTATTTTTTAATCTATTTTTATTATTAAAACAAAAAAAAAAAGTCACTACTTCAAATATTTCTCCTAAATATATGTTACTCACTTTTTCTAATTACTCACTATTGACTACCACTTATTGTATTCAAGTCTCTTTAATGTATTACTACCTATCATTTCAATTTAAAAATCTAACTTTAATTAAATAATTACTCAATTAATTAGGGCAAGACAATTACTATAAAAGATGAGGAAAGACGAAAGACGTTAGAGTTCAAATAGGTGATGAGAATATTAAAGTAGAAAAAAGTATAAAAGAAATTGATTATTAAAAATAAAGCACAATTTTGACTAACAATAAGAACAAGGTAAACAAGAAAATAATGAAATTAAATAAATAAATAAATATAGGAAGGATCGAAGGAAGTAACAATCCAGAAAAAATAAAAAGAGGAAGTAGGATAAGAGAGGGTAAGAAAACGGAGATAATCAAGAAGAAACTAATGAAAAATCGAGAGAAAGTAACATATTTTCTAAACTAGAACTTATTATTTAGGGTATGAACAAATGAGGGGGAGATTAGATACGGGAATAGAAAAATAAATTTGAAAATAATAATAATTAAGAAACGATATTAAAATACAATTAATTTCTACTTATATTTACCTTTACTTTACTTTTCATTTCATGCTTTACTTTATTTTATTAGAAGAACAATTTTAATGTATATTATTGATTTTGTAAGGATATATACGAAGTTCATTTCTAAATTTCTAAATAGTTTTTATGACTGCGCGAAGCGCGGAAATGTTCACTAGTTAACTTATATAACAACAACAACAACATACTCTATATTCACACAAGTGGTTTAATGTTTGAGAATAATAGAATGTACGTATATTTTTATCGTTATCTTATAAGATATAAATATTATTTTTGATAGATGCGCGAATTAAGAAAAGGAAAGAAAAGTTATATCATGATTCATGAACATGTTTAGGCCTCATTTGTATACTTGAAACTTGAAAGTGATAGAAAAAAATCACATATGGGCAAGGGTGGATATTGAGGAATAGTTAAAGGGTTACGTAAACTCAACAACTTTTATCTAGATCATGTATATATTAATATCAAGAAATTTGTTAAATATTTATAAATATTTAATTGTAAATTCAATTATTATAGGCGGAATCAAAATTAAAGTTTATAACTTTTAGATTCTAACTTTTTAAGTTACTTACTAGTTAAATTTATAATTTGTACATATATAATGATCTTTTAAGTCTTTAGATAAATACATGATTTAAGCCAAAATTATTGAATTCGACCTCCACCTCTAATTGAAACGACAAAGTTGAAATTCTTAATTCGCTTCCACATATGAATATTAGTTAATTACATTGAGTTTTATATTAGGAGCCACACATCTTTCTTAGTTATCCGATTCCGAAATAACTTGATATAATTTATTTTAGGTCACAAGCTCAAAAAGTTAAAGTTGAATCATCAAAATACTCATTAAATATTAAACGATTATTTTACCCTTGCTTAAAATCTATTACCACCTGCTAAATGAATTTTTAATCATTATTTCTTGTACTTGTTTAATGAAATTTTAATTTTTCATCTTGAGACGGTATCTAATTAATCATTTGCCTTCAATTAAGTCAATTGACTAAACTTATTATTC
The DNA here is from genome assembly GCA_029582245.1 of Solanum etuberosum. Classification (NCBI taxonomy): domain Eukaryota; kingdom Viridiplantae; phylum Streptophyta; class Magnoliopsida; order Solanales; family Solanaceae; genus Solanum; species Solanum etuberosum. The sequence goes on along the minus strand of JAJONR010002466.1, from coordinate 57,907 downwards.
ATTAATTTTGATTGTACTTTTCTTTTCATATTGTTTATTGTTTGTTAGATCGTTTGTATTAAACATGAGATTCATCTACAACACAATTATTTTAAAATACAGTTGCAACAACATAAAATTAATGAAGCAGCCAGGTCATGTATACTTGTAAAGTATGAGTAAAGGTAAGTGGACCATTTGACCTACCAATTCCTATGCATTTCTTCTTTAGTTAGTTTAATGATTAATCGCATTAAATTTCGATGCATAGCGTCCAATAATAACTTAGGATTAAATGAAATTTGATGATATTTATAGAATTGATCTTATGAGCTTTTCGGGTAATGAGGTGATGGAACTCAGATTTTTATTAAAGAGATTCAAAATATGAACAGTTAATGATGCAATTTTCTATCGAAGGAAGTTTGTAACTGGTTGTGCCCTAATTATTGGTTGGTCTGTTAAAATCTTGTTATTTGTCTTTTTGATGTGTAGAAATGAAAAGGGGAGGGTGCACAAGTCTCAAACAGGTAAAAGCTTATTAGTATTCGACATCAAGCCATACTAATACACGATGGTTAAGTAATAAATTGAAGTGATAACGTTTATCAATTAACTATGATTTAATGATAATTGTGTATATGAAAATCGTGTTTTGTATTAATTGGATTGACTTTTGTTTAGTTTGAGTTAGTTAATTCATAAAGGAAGAACAAAATATGTCAAAGAAATTGGAGTACCCAAAGAAAGCAACCAAGGGGAATTAAAGAGTGATTAATTTAAATTGGTTAAAATTTCCAATTTTGGTTAGTGATCCCATTTTATACAACACTTCCCCTATATTATTAAGTATATAATATATATTATTATTATTTCTTAGAAATTTGTGATTTTTCATTTTGCTAAAAACAAAAAAGAAATTATTTTTCACCTGATGTTCAATAATTATTGTGAGATCAGAATCACGCGAAAAACTCGACTTTAAAAATAAAGGGAAATGATTTAATTTTCAAAACTCAAATTCACGAACTTTAATTAAAAATGAAAGGATGCTTAATTATCACCCACCATATCCGTGGTCCACAACCTTTGATGGTAAGAAGATTTTTATTAAATTGAAGGATTAAGAAAAAAGAAAAAAAAAAAGATGATATTTGTTCATTTATTATTACTTCTTTTTTCTTTCTCTTTTTCATTTTTATGTGATTTAAATATATTTCATTTTAATTATTTGTTTTATTCTCCATTTGTCGTTTGGTACAAAGTGGACAAGTAGGTCCCCTATGTGTTCTCGTGATATAGAGCAGGGGTGGGTCCAGTGTCACGTGCTTCACCAGCTATTTGACGGGTCAAGTGAATTATTTTTTATTTAATTTTTTTTTTTAGTAAAACTTACCTTAAAAAAAATATTTTATTTACACGATATAGTCTATAAGGTTCATTTTTATAATATAATAATATTTCATTAATAAAAAGCGACATTGCTATTAAAAAAATTGATTTTATGATTTTTAGATGAAAAAAAACAAATCAAACCCCTTTAATCCACCTAACTCGGCCCTTGTTGTTTCCTATGTTGATAAGCTCTATCGGAAAATATAACATTGAACTTTTTTTTTTTTTTGGAGGGAGGTGATTTATTCGGTGTTCAAGTTGGATCCGATTAGAATAGGATACATATTGAAAATTCTTATATTAAAGGTAAAATGTTCTTTAACAAAGATGATTTTATATTCATGATTAACCTGATTAAAGATGAATGAATAATTATTGTTCCATCATAATCGTGTCTTAATGTAAATATAAGTCATTTTTAGCCCAGAAACATTGATGATTAAAGATTGTTGCAAATCGTTTAGAAAGTGTTGTTGGTAACATAGTTTCAATGTACATGGCAGTACAGACTGGTTCATCCATATTCGAGATAGGGACGGAGCTACAGTTATTCTTATGAATTCAGTATTATCTAATACTAGGTTTAGTCAAAATCGCGTATTTATATTTAATTTGAAAAAATCACTTAATATCCATAAATTTCTATTAAGAATCTAAAATTTATAAACACAAAATTCTAATTCCTCTTCCACTGTGAATTTCTATTTGGAGTTGTCGACTTGTCATGTGTGTCAATGTTTCAATGGTCATCTTGGATCTTTTAGTTTGACGTCTCTTTTATTTAAGAGTAAATTTTAGGTTCAGCAAACATAAAAATCATATTTATATGCTATAGTTGTAATTTGTATAATTGCGCTTTATAGCAAACTTCTATTAATCTGTATATTTCGATATCCATCTCACCACATTCCTTGACGAGAGATTGATCTAATTCTCTATCTAATATTTTAGATTGAGTAAAAGAAAAACAAAGGATATAGAGATGCATGGGTGAAAAGTAAACATGGGCTGATTGGGCCTAGTACATAGATGGGCTAGAACAAATATGTCCAAATACAGAAATGGGCTAGGACAAATATGTCCAAACTATCACAACAAAAGTTCCCAATGTGTTAATATGAAATTAGCAGGTATTTCATTTATTTTATATTTTTTATACCTTTCGAACTATGTATTGATGAACCAATGTGCAGGCAATTATGGTATTTGATTGGAGACGAAGTTTAAGAAAAATAGAACCTTTGACATATACCGAAACATCGTTTCTAAGATTTGTAGTTTAAATATGTCATGTCATTCTATATAGCAAGCTAGAAGAACATGTCATTTATGATAAAATGTGAGAAATTAAATCTTAGATATCAAAGTGTGGATTTTATATAATAATAACAACAACAACAATAATAATAATGATAATAATAATAAAATAAAAAGACATGCTACTAAACTTTGCTAAACTAAAGAATGAGGAATTGATTTAATTGATCCCAAAATTGAACATCGTATGTTCTCCACTTTGTAATATGTATGTGACGATTACTTGTCTTCTAGGATTCATTAGTATCATCCCCATTAAACATGAACTCATAATTATTTTTTAAGAAAATAAGTCTAGTATTAAGGATATTAAAGAATTCAAAATATATATACTAGATTCAGGAGTCTATTTTTTTTAATAAAAAATACAAAGGATTAAAATCGGTAAGATAGTTCCTAAAGTATCAAAGTCTTATAAGGCTAACAAAAAGTTTCTGAATCAGACGCTTCATAATTTCAACACCCCTAAAATTGACAACACTTGCAATCTCCCTTGTTAAGCTATCGGTATTTTTGACGGTACCCTAAAAAATTCTAAAATTTCTTTCTTTTCATATTATGTGTTTCAATAACTATAAATATCTAAATGAAATTTCTTGAAATAGAATACCTGTCCAAAACTATTTTTTTTCATGAGCACTAATATCAATCTTCCTTAATTTTTTTATAAATAATTTTTTAAGAGTCAACCCAAACATATGAAAAACATTTTCATTGAAAAATAACTTTCAAAAAAATAAAATAAAAAATAAAATGAAGTGCCCCCAAATATACTTGTAGCATGTAGGTATGAATATACATACACCCACTTGCCTTATTTGGTTTTTTTTCCATTTGGCGATATTCATATATATGTGCATATTTACACACTCACTTGCCTTATATATTAGTTGTTCAGATCTGGAAGCACAAAGCTCATCGAAACATTATGTATTTGAACAATGAAGATCATCGAAATGTCGTTGGAGCCATGGTTGAAGATATAAGCTCGCCGAAACACCTGCAACAGAAACTAAAATAAAAAAATCGAAAAGGGATCAGGGAAAGGGGTTCGGTTTAGTGTTTGTCAATGACTAATTTGAGATTTTGAATGGTTGTTTGTGGTGGTTTAGGTAGTTGTTTGGTGGCTATTTTTTGCTTGTTTGTTCGAAAAAAAAAAGGGGATGACGTTGTGGAGGTGGGTTTTTGGTGGTGATGGGTTGATTAAGAAGAATTTTGTGATACAAATTCCAATGAATGATATTTTCAGTCAGATTAGAGATAAAGTGGGTAGGATTTAAATCGGAAGAAGATATAATAATTAGAGAATTTTAATAATTAGTAAGAGATTAATTAGTGTAAAATAGAGTTAATAAAAGAAAAACTTAATTAATAAAGAAGAGAAAATAAAAAGAATATAGAAATTTATAATTTCTAATGTGGTGCTGACGTGGTACTGATGTGGCAGCGAGTGTAATACACCACATACTGTGAGAGTGGTGTTACGTGTCTCAGGGTGATATTAAATTCACTTTTAAATAGTACGAGTGTGTAATAGGTTATCATAATTGTTGTAGTGTGTAGCTGACTTTTCGATATAAGTTTGAGTGGAAATTTATTCCTTTTCCCTATTTTTTAAGAAAATAAGTCTAGTATTAAGGATAGTAAAGATTTAAAATATAAATTCTAGATTCAAGTTTTTTTTTTTTAATTTAAAAAAAGCACAAAGGATTAAAATCTATAATAGTTCCTTAAGTATTAAAGTCTTTTAGGATAACAAAGAGTTTCCGAATCACAAGCGCTTCATAATTTCAACACCCCTAAAATTGACAACACTTGCTATCTCTCTTGTTAAGCTATCAGTATTTCTGACGGTGCTCTAACAAATTCTAAAATTTCTTTCTTTTCATATTGTGTGTTTCAATAACTACAAATATCTAAATGAAATTTCTTGAAGTAGAATACACGTACAAAAATATTCAATATTTTCACAAGCACTATTATTAATCTTTCTTAATAAAAAATTAGTCCAATCACTCTTCAATTTTCTAATATTAATTTTTAAGAGTCAACCCAAATATATGAAAAACATTTTTCATTGAAAAATAACTTTAAAAAGAAAAAAAGTGCCCCCAAATCTCAATTGGATGTAAAAACCATTTTTTTTAATATTCCTATATGTCTTTGTGGTTGATCCAATTCACACTTTCTCTCTTCTAACTTAACCTTAACACTAATCAAGTTCCCAAAGCAGGCCCTTGAGCTTTCTCTTGGTAATTCATAAAAAATCTAACTTTTTTCCTTTATTGGGTCACCATAAATTTGTCTAAATATTCACTACATTCAATTTTTGAACATTTTTTTTTTTTTGCTTATCGGTTGTTTTCAAGATCTGATCTTTGATTTTGTATATACAGAAAAGCAAGCGAAAGGGGAAATGGGATTAGTGTTTTCACGATTGTTTTCTTCGTTATTTGGGAACAAGGAAGCTCGGATCTTAGTTCTTGGACTTGACAATGCTGGCAAAACAACAATTCTGTGTATGATTTACTGCTTTTTATGGATACCCTTTTGCTTATTTTGTGATTTGAATTCTGGGTTTTCATATTCAGTTTGATTAGTATGATGATTCCTTGTTTTCTTGCTTTTTGGTATGCAGATCGTCTTCAGATGGGTGAAGTAGTTTCCACTATTCCAAGTAGGTTACTTGTGTCACTCTTTATCCAGATTTGTTTGTTCCCTTTACACTTGGCTCAGTTTTAGTAAATGTTTCAAACTAATCCAAAACAATTTGATTGTACTTAGAAAGGAATAAGACATTCGAATTGATACAATAGTTAGTATAAGTTGCTAGTTCGTTTAAGAGTATTAGTTAAAAAGACTATTTTTTTGGGAAGAGGGAGGACTAGTAATCATGCTGAGTTGATTAGAGATAGATTTAGCCATTTTCTAGTGGATATGGAAGTGTGAATTGTGAAATAGAAAAATTAAACTGTGGTGATTGTCCATGATCTCTTTCTTTTTGGGTCATGAGGTAGAAGTGTATCTACGAAATTTTATGTGCCATCTATGGGTGGGAAATTCATCCGCCTGGCAAACACTAGTAAGGCGTACATCAAGATTGAGATTCGAGCAAACCCATACTTCAGTGGGATTTGAACCTTGGCCTCCACCTTAATCATTGCATTTTCTTACATTCTTTAAGTGAAGAGAGGATATTGGTTTTCTTTTGTATGTTTCTCCTGTTTTTCTTGTAATGGATGGTTTTTGTTGATTTTCATGATGCAGCAATTGGATTTAATGTTGAGACGGTGCAGTATAACAATATAAAGTTTCAAGTTTGGGATCTAGGTAAGCTAATGGATTAGTTTGACGTTTACTGCAAACTTGTCTTAGTTTCATTTCATGATCTTAGAAAAATTTACTTGAGTGATATTTAAAGTAATTGTTCTATATGTTCTGAGTTTTCCTGAACCTCAACTAGATTTTGTTGAAAAATGCTTCTCTTTCTTCCCAGTTTTGTAAGGAGCTCAATCTTTTCCAGCTTTATTCTCATAAGACACTCATTTCATGCTCTTTGCTTGATGCTTTTATCTGTAGTAAATGTTTCCTGTGAAATTTCCTCAACTTAAAATAAGTTTTGACAGACAGGATGGCTTCTGTTCTTCCCAGTTTTCTGAAATTAGTTCAAACTTTTGCAGCTTTTGCACCAGACACTAATTTCACGCAACTTTGATGCTTTTACATGGCTAAATATGTTCAATAGGGATGGTCACAGGCACTCAAAATTCAAGAATGAGTAATCAGTTCATGTAAATTGTAAATCTTTCATTTATCTCTAAGTTAAGCTTTGTGTCAGTATATGGGTTATTGGTGTCTGGCGTATTGTATTCTAAAGCTTGCACAAAAGGGTTTGACCTAGTGTTTAGTGAAGTGGGGGGAGAGCTATGAGGTCTCCAAATTCCGGCAGAGGCAAAAAAACACTAGGTTATTCTTTTCATTTGCCTAAGCCTTAGTGGACTTGCCTGATACCTGAGCTGGTTAGAGGTAACATCATAGGAGGTGCCCGGTTAAATTGTCAAGATGCACACAAGCTGGTCCAGAAACCACCTTATTGTTAAAAAAAATGTATCCTAAAGCTTAGTAATTAAGGTGCATGTCTTGACAAAGGAGGGATAACCTAGTGGGAAAGAGATTCCACCTCCAACCATAAGATTGGGTGTTGAGTTACCAAGGGAGCAAAGTGGGAAAGGACCCCACCACCATGTGCTTCATAAACAGTGTGCACTTCAGATAATGACATGCAAAGTTTCAAATAGAAGGAATTAGTGTTATCAAGTGCAAAAAGCGCAAAAAAACTGTAAGGTTTGTTGGAGCTTTAAGCGGAAAGCGTAAATAAAGTGTGGGCTCTAATGAAAAAAGGCGCAAGAGAAGGAAACATATAAACATATATCTTTAATTCAAGACTAATAATTATAATCATGAGTAACAAATGTATGAACAAAGAAATTTTAAAAAAATACGATAAAGTGAAACATCAATTGTTTAGTGTAGGAGGCTCATTGGCAAGGAAAAGTATGTCTTAGGACCCTAATGACGAGATTGGAGCACATGTTGAGTGAGGCAAAACACTCAACACGTTTTGAGCCTCGCTTGAGGGCTTAAGCACACTTTAAGTGCGCCTTTGACAACATTGGAAGTAATTAACTCTTTGGATCCCCGGCTCAAGGACAAGTGAAAAAGAACTAATAACAAGCAGAAACAACAACCAACAACTAGATAAAAGGATAATTGAAGCAAGAGAAGCAACATGTTGTAATAGAGCTCTAAGACTAAGAAAATACAAGAATAATACTGATACTCCTAGAATAGAAACGAAAAACGCGAAACTACCTACTAATCTTCTATCCTAATCTTCGACCTCCACACTCTCCTATCAAGGGTCATCGTCTCGATAAGCTGTAGCTGTGCCATGTCCTGCCTAAAAACCTCTCCCTATACTTCTTCATCTTACCTCTACCTCTCCTCAGACCGACCATGACCAACCTCTCACACCTTCTTACAAGAGCATCTGCGCTTCTCCTCTTCACATGCCTGAACCATTTCCGCCTCACTTCCTCCATCTTGTCCACCACGGAGGCCACCCCCACCTTGTTCGGAGTTTTTTCATTCTTAATCTTTATCTCTCCTAGTTTGCCCACATCAATCTCAACATTCTCATTTCTGCTACTTTCATCTTTTGAACATGAATGTGTTTGATTGATCAACACTCCTCCCCATACGACATAGTCAGTGTAACCACCACATGGTAGAACTTACCTTTAAGTCTTGATGACTCATTATTATCACACAAAACACCGTATGCAAGCCTCCATTTCATCCACCCGGCTCCAATATGATGTGTGACATCATCGTCAATCTCTTAATCACCTTGGTATTATTGACCTAGATACTTGAAACTTCCTCTCTTGAGTATGACATGTGCATTACGCCTCACGTCCATGTTCGCTTCATGAGTCCTGTCACTGAACTTACACTCCTGAATGTAGGATACGAGTTGGAAAAAAATTGTTGTCAGGGATTCAGAGAACACTTTGTGTAAAGCTATCTATATGGGAATATGGCTAACTTGCCACGAAAAAAATTACTCAAAGTCTTGGAATTATCTCAATACACAATTCTCAGCATGTGATGTATAGTTATTGTTTTTTTTTCTAGAATGCTTTGTCATGCTTTCTATAGTATGTTTCCATGATATCTTCACTTCTGTTATTTCTTTTTCCATCTACTTTGATAGCTTTTCCTTGAGCTGAGCGTCTTATCGGAAACAACCTCCCTACCTCCCAAGGTAGGGGTAAGGTCTGCGGACACTCTACCTCCCAGTCCCACTTGTGAGATACACTGTGTATGTTGTTGTTGTACAATTATCAGCATGTGATCTCACTTCTTACTGCTTAAAGAATGTGTAGTTTCATGTAGTGGACGTATATCCCAAGTGTTTACTGTAAGAGCTTCTGATGATTTTTATCTTCTAAAAAAGAGAGTTTCTGCTGATTTTCATTAAACAACTTCACTATTCGGCTTGTTTAATTTGTGTAGTATCTGATTCCTTTAGCTACATTTGCTAGTGATTTATGCTTTTCCTCATCAAGTTTGTTTTGCTATATCATGTTAAGATTTCGACTAAGAGTTACATAAAGAATGGTTAGTATAGGGGATAGGTTGTGGTTGGAGAGCTTTGGGCAGAAAGGTAGGCATAATGTGATGAACCAAAAATGAATTTTGTTTCTGCTTAAAGGCAAACAGTGAAAGAGGAATGTTACCCTTCAGAGAAAATACTAAACTACACCTCGGCATTGTAATGAAAATGGAAGCGTAATAGTGCAAATCTCTCTGATTGTTCAGACCAAAGATCATTGTTTAGGGTTCTTCTCATTCCTCTCATCTCGTTTCCCTTTTTTCTTTATAATTATTTCTTTATTTTTTTTGGGTGTTTTTGACAGATTTGCTTTTGTTGCTTTCTTCTGCATAGCATCATTTCTATTTATTTTCCTCTCTACCTAGAATCAACAATATGACTTTCTTCTGATCATGTTCCTTTTTTTCACCTTTTTTACAATAATGCAGGGGGACAGACTAGTATCAGGTAACTTCTAACTGGCTCTCAAACTTATAATAAAAAGAATTGTACATATATATCTTTTGTATCTATCTTGAAAATCTACTAATGTGCATGGTGGATGTTAACTTCATTGATTAGTATGCTCGTCTCCCCTATCAGTCTTTCCATCTCTTTTGTAGTTGAGGTGCTAGTGCAGACTTTTGATATCTTTTATAAATAAAGGTCATACTGCACACACCTAGTCAATATCTAGAGTTCTTTACTTGATGACCAATGTCATAAGTGGTTCACCAATGGATGGTAATGCATAAAACTGGATCCAGTGATTCAGGAATTGGCTCATCAGTGTGGATGAGAAATAACAAGTCAATTTGGGATTATTAAGCTGAAAATTGAAGTTCGATGTATTCAAGACTTGATTTTTTCTCAATATATGCAGTGTCTAGAAATCAGATCTGTTGATTTTTAGTGCTTCAGCATTAATATTAGGCCGCGAGACAACCACTTCCACTTCTTTAGCTTATAGAACATTTTACAGTAAGTAATGGCAGATCTTATCTACCATCCGTGTGACTACTTTATTGCCAAAATGCTTTCTGGACTTGGCAAATAGGGCATCTTCCTTTTAGACAATTCGTCTCGGTCTTAGGGTTGTAGCATATTGGAGAATTACTATATGTGTCCCAGTGAGCTTGTCTTACCCTTTTGCTGCTCTGTCTAAATATATATTCCTTGACAAAATATGCTATAAAGTGGTTTGGCCTTAACACATACTAGGAGAAGCTTGAATAAAGTTCTTTATGCAATAAATTTTACCTTGAAGATCTTGTCTCAGAAACCATATCAATTGAGGAAAAAGTTCTTTTAGTTTTGAGAACACTAAAAATTCTTCTCTGCTTAGTTTAGAAAGAAACCAGGGAAAGAGATGTCTTGTGTCCATCTATGGACTTTTCTTTGTGAGCCAGATAGCACGTGAAGACAACAAATTTGAAGATCTCCATATATTTGGGCTCTACTACTGATATTCATGAATATTGGGAGGCTATAGCAGGCTTATGCCGTTGTCCAAATCTCTACTATGATGTCTTGACACACTGCTGGTAAGAGTTTATTGACTCTTAATCAAAAAAGGAACAATATATATCGGATTCCCAGGTTGTAGGCTACAAGCTAAGTTATTAATTCAGATATTCACGATTGGCATATTTTTTTAAGGAAACCGTCACATGTCTTTAGGACCAGAAGGTGGCAGAGTTCCAAAGCTTGGTCTATTTGCTCCACAAGCTAAGTATGCTTGTATATTGCAGGATAGTCACGATGTATGCCTGTATGGAGGTGGGTACAAGGAATATTGCAGTGTTCTCTGTTAAATTTTTTTATGAAATGTTTCTGATAAGGGGGGAGATTGCATGTCCATATAGCTTGATTTAGATCTCAAAAAGTATAGAGAAAGGTGTGTTCTATTTTTCTTTTCACTTGGCTAGCAGCAAGAGGGGTGATGTTTGCGGCTAAGAATTTGAGAAAGAGGAAGGTTGCTTATTTCAAAGGTGTTGACCATCTCTTCATTCATTGTTTGGCAATTTCGAGGTTATGGGGGGAAATCCTTTGTTGGTTTGGGCTAGTTTGGGTGATGCCAGGCACTGTGAAAGAGGTTATTTTCACTTGGAACTATGGTCACTATGATAAAAGAAGGAAAATATGTAGGGCTTGGAATGTTGTGCTACCAGCACTTATGTGGATTATTTTAAGAGAGAAATAAGAGAGCTTTTGAGTGGGTAGAGATGAATTTTGTACGATTGAGTATTACCCTCTTATCCTTTATTTCGTTTCGGTGCACCCATGAAATTCCTTTATGTATTGATGACTTGGTGTTTTTCATAGAATGCCATTTATTTTTTCTACTTTTTGGTATACATGTTGTATATGGGTGTTTTGTTTTTTCCTCAAACATTAATAAAAAATTATTACTTTATCAAAAGATATCTTCAGGCATGAGTTAAAGCCGAGTCAAACCTGCACTTATTCTGCGGCCATTTTGGGGTTGGGGCATGCTTCTTCAATTTAGTGCCTCAAAAACTAAACTATTTAATGACTTTTAGATATACAAGGTCTATATCTTCCGGAGGTTCTCGTAAATTACTCTTGTTTCCCTGGTTAAGCCTCATACTGTTATCTCAGCATCTTTTGATACTGTGTACCTACTATGTATGAACTTTTAATTGCCATCATAATGTATATCTCATCTCCCATTTCGTGATTTTTTGAAATTTGGAAAGGTCCTTCATGGGTTCTTTTGCTGCTTAGGCCATACTGGAGGTGCTATTTTCCTAATACTCAAGCTATAATCTACGTTGTTGACTCAAGTGACACTGATAGGCTCGTGGTTGCTAAAGAGGAGTTCCACGCCATATTGGAGGTACCTTTTCCTTGCTGCTCTCTCTCTCTCTGTACGTATATGTGTGTGTGTGTGTGTCTCTCTCTCTCTCTCTCTCTATATATATATATATATATATATATATCTTCCTGCTTGTTGAAAACTAGGTTCTAATTGTGACCAAATGCTGCTAAATAGGACTTATCTTTTTATTTTGGATCCAGACACTGAATGCTAAGCAAACTTGATTTACCAAAACAACGGCTGTCGGCTAGTATTGCAAAAGAAATACTTGTCCTTTTCAATGTTTTCCTGTTAAGTGAAGGAGTTCTGAACACACAATAATACCCGCAAAATTGTCATTTCAGAATATATAGAACTTGTGAAACTACAAAATAGAAAGTTAACCAGAAGCATAAGGCATCAACAACAATATACCCAGTATAATTCCATAAGTGGAGTTTGGGGAGGGTGGTGTGTATGCAGACCTTACCCTACCTTGGGAAGGTAGATAGGTTATTTTCGGAAAATCCTCGACTTGAGTAAAGCAATTTAAAGCAAAAAGATGAAGAATAAAACAATAGCAGTAGCAAATAGTAAGATAATTGAAGCAAAAAGAAAACAGCATATGCTAATAAAACTCAAAAGAATAAGACAATACGAGAGTGATGATAAGGCAAAGGAGACGAGTAATAATAAAAAGCTGAGAATAAGATAATAGGACAGTATACTAATAACACTTATATGGGAAAGTCAGTTACTAATTTCAAATCCTCGATGGATTATGGTGCAAATAACATACACCATGGTACCTCCCCTTGGATATGACACATCAATTTATCCATTGCCAAGACAAATAAAAACAGGCTAAAAGCTGATCCTTGGTGTAACCCCATCATGATTGAGAATTGTTCAGAGTCTCCTCCTAGTGTCCTTATACGGATCTTGGCTCCTTCGTGCCATTGCTGTCAAAGGCGCGTTTAAAGCACACTTATACTCTAAAGCGAGGTTCAAAACATGTTGAGCGCTTTGCTTCACTTAGTGTGCACTTCAGTGTCGTCACAAGGCTCTAAGACATATTTTCCTTGCCAATAAACATTTCTTGAAGAGGTGACATCAAACAATTAAAAATTCACTCTATTGTTATTTTTTCCGTCCATATATTTGTTATTCATGAAGGGGAGCTTTGGCGTAACTGGTAAAGTTGCTGCCATGTGACTAGGAGGTCATGTGTTCGAGCTGTGGAAACAACCTTGTGGTTCGGCCCTTCCTCGTACACGGTGCATAGTGTAGCTTAGTGCACCGGACTGCCCTTTATATTTGTTATTCATGCTTATAGTTATTATTCTTGGATTAAACAAATTTGTAGATGGTAGAAAATGAAAGGGGGAGGCTGAAGAAGGGGATTGAAGATGATGAGAAAAATGACAGAGGGGGAGAAAGAAGAAAATAATGGAGAGGGGAAGGAGTGGCAAATGACGCGAAGGGGAGATGGAAGAGAAACAAATAAAATGGGGGGGGGGGGGGGAATATATTCTGTAGAATTCCTCAACTTTTTCTTTTTCCTTTTCACTACATTTTTTTTTTTGGGTATTTCAAACTTATTTTAATTTTACATGTTACGTGGGTTTGATGTGTCATCCATGTCAGGGCGAGTGAGGAACACACAACATTGAAGGTGTTTAAAATATTTGTTTTGATTGAGTTGAGGTGTTTGGATGAAACTCTGTGGACTAGAGGGGAGCTGCTTGTCAAAACAGGACAAGTAAGAGTGTTTTTTGTAAAGCTGTTTTAGCAAAGTGATTTACAGAATAAGCAGTTCTTAGAATTGGCTCTACAGAGGTCTTCTATGACTTTGTTTTTTCTCAAAAGGACTTAATGTAAAAGTTGAATGATATATTTTTTTGGTGGTGCAAGTTGATTGACAATGTTTTCTTCTAGTTCTCTTTAAAGAAAATGGATGAAAGTAGACTTATAATCATATGGAAGGAAATTGTCTCAAAATTCCTATAATCTAATTCATGTAGATTTAGCGGAAGTTACAGCACAATGGGAGACAAGAATCTATAGAGGCGACAGCAATTAGTTTGAGATATGTTTTAGTCAAGTTAATACGTTTATCAATTAGTTTGGAATATGTTTTAGTCATGTTAATACATTTCCTTCAGTCCCCATGTTTTTAGGAGTCTTTTAGCTTTGTCAGAGATTTATATACCAATAGAAAGTATAGGGAACTTCTAATACTCCCTCTATTCCATATTAGCTGAATTTTTGGTGTTTTTTTCATAGTTCAAATAAGTGAATTGTTCAAAGTTCAAGATAAATGTTTGAACTTTTTTCCATTTTTGCTCTTCATTTACACTTTTTAGGTGATAAGTTCATGAGAGTTAATTGCTCATATTTATGATTTTATTTTGAGTTATTTCTATTTTCAAGAATAGTTTCACAATAACTTAAAGGGTAAAAGTGGAAAGTAATGTTCAATTTATGTCACTTTTTTTTCTTAATGGATGTGCATTGTCTCACAAGTTCACTTAATATGGAATAGAGGGAGTATTTTTTATTTTTATTTTATATAATATTGGCTTGAGATGAGTTGTATGGAGAAACATGGTTAGTGAGGTTATATAGCAGACTCAAATTTGTTTGAGATTAGGTATTTGCTGCTCTTCTGATGGAAGTTAAAATCTCTTCGAGTGATTCTTTAGTTGTGGTTACTCTGCTACCTGAAAGTGACGTGTCCTTCAATTCAAAAGCTTCGCAAAAAGGAACATTGTAAAGGACTTGAAAATGGAAAGGTTGCCTATACATGTGTTTTTTTTGAATTTTTCATACTATAACTTTTGCCAAGTTAAAGAGCCATTTTGCTGCAAGTGGGGAATAATTTCCACTTATGGTAGAATTGTATTTGTGTGGGTGCCAGAGATGCAATTCTTTAAGAGTTGTACAAATAATAGAAATACAATTTGTACTACCAGGAAGCCATCTATTTTTTTTCCTTTTGAATCTTCTAATTTCTAGTTAAGCTTTCTGGTTCCTATCTTTTATTTGACTTCTGAGGAATAGCATTTACGATGCATGTTACTTGAGAGGATGGTCATTGGTGATGCATGTTTCCTTTTTTTTTTTCCCCAGGAGGAAGAGTTGAAGGGTGCTGTCGTCCTCATCTATGCTAACAAGCAGGTTTGCGTCCTTGCTAGTTCTTTTTCTACATAGCTGAGGAAGAAGCTTTGGTCCATTTGATCCTGGAATAAATGCAATGTTTTCCTTCATTATTAAGCCATAGTTTTGAGTTATTATTTAGTAGTATTAAAATTGCTACATAGTTCTTCTTTTGCCTCTTAGAGATTTGCATGCCAATGTAAGGATAGTCTGAGATTTATAGAACCTCTAGATTCAGAAAATCCCTAGTTTGTTTTAAAAGACAAACTATTGGTTATTGGACTGGAATAGGCCCAATGGAGCGCAATTGGAAATAGATGATTCATTTAGCAGCCTCCAAATAGTTTGGGATTAAGGTGAAGTCGTTGTTGTTCTTTCTTTGGCCAACTTGCATTCTCTCTCTCTCACGCGTGCACGTGTGACACAGAAATACCAACCCACATCCAGACTGACATTAGCCGTTTGTTCAGATAAGCATGTAATCACTCACTATCATTTATTTAGAGTCTTCAATTGTTGACAGGATCTTCCTGGTGCACTTGATGATGCTGCAGTGACCGAGGCCTTAGAGCTGCACAAGATTAAAAATAGGCAGTGGGCTATTTTTAAGACTTCTGCCATCAAAGGAGAAGGGCTCTTTGAGGGATTGGACTGGTGAGCTCAACTTCTTACTTTTTTTTATGCTGCTACGGCAATTATATGGCATGAATGCAAACCATATTTTTTGAAACTCTAGTTGATTCCACCGGTCATACCAGTGTTCTCATTTGTCATTAAGTGGGCTCCTTGGAAAAAAAGGGCACTCCGGTGCACAACATCTTGCATTCATGTAGGGTCCTGGGAAGGGTCACACCCTAAGGAGATGAAATGTAGGCAGCCTACCATGATTCAAGGATCAGTGGTAATTCCACAACTTGAACCCGTGACCTATAGGTTGCACGGGGTTAACTTTACCGTTGCTCCAAAGCTTTCGTTCAATTGGGTTGTCTTTTTTGGAAAAGATACGCAAAAATAAAAAAATGAAAAGATTATTTGATGAACTAAGATTAAGATTAACAAACAAAGTGATATATGTCAAGCTTGGTTAGTCTATTTGGATGAGAGGATCCAAGGCTATGCAAGCATTTTTCAGCCTCAACTTCTCTTCTTTTGCTTTGCTGATATCACATTTGCAGTTCTTTTCTGAAATTTCTTCACATGAGTTGAACACTCACACATACACAAATGAACCTATCGTTCTCATTCCTTTTTTCTCGATTCTTCTAAATGTAGGTTGAGTAATACACTCAAATCCGGAGGTGGCTAAATTTTTGTAAACGATGCAGCAGATAGACTGTAAAGACAAACAAGAGAGAACTTGGTATTAATGTGTGAATCGATTTCGGCCTTCAATTATTTTTCTAATTGCCATAGTTTCTGATTAATGCGAATTGCTCGGATATAATGTTTATACTTATCACAGATAATGAGAATACGAGGCTTTATTTTGACTTCATAGATTACAATTTACACTCTTTTTTCTTGAAAAGCTCAATGGTTTTGCTTTCATCCTTTCTTTCCTGTTTTGGTATATTTGTCTTGGTCTTGATTTTAACATATAGTTTTTGCGGTATGTAGCGAAAACAATGATGTTTGCAAGTCAGGGAAAACAAGTGTTTTATGATGAGTAGAAGTGAGACTGGCTATATATGTGCACTATAAGCTTAGTTAGCATCAGAATAAGAGTAAAGTTGACAAACAATTTAGATATTTGGTATTCTTGGAGAATATAGATGAAGTTATCAAACAGATACAATTGGATAATTGAATTGGAGAAATGTTTATAGAAAATTATTTTAACTAAAATGAAAGGCAAGTTCAACAGAATGATTTGATGACAACTTCATAAAAAAAGGAAGATTTTTAGACAAAACAATATTATACTGTGTATATATATATAAATTAGAAAATGATCACATTGAAGAATGTGTAACACAGAAGATAAAATGAGACAAATTCACTTGAGATGGCTTGACCAGGCCTACCATGTCAACTAGAGGTGTTAAAAGAGGACGAAGTAGGTCTAAAATTACATAGAAAACAAACGGAGAGATAATGGATATGTGTAAAATGTTAGGTAAGGGTCATTTAATCGATTTTAAATATATCGAACTAAATGAAGCGACATAGATAGCAAAGATTCAAATAGGTGATCCCTAAATTGCTTGAGGATACAATTAGGACTCTCAAATGCAAATGAAGCGATTCAAATAGCCAATTCCTACTTGTTTGAGATTTTAGAAAGAATTAGTCCAAACCTTTTTACACCGTCAACACATAAAAAGTTACTTTTTTACATAGTAACTTGTATTAAAAAAAATATTCAGAAGCATGGTAGTCATTGAAGTGGGGATAATAAACATTCAACTTTCTGCATAATCAGTTTACTAAAAAATTCACTGGGAAACCCATACACTGAGAATATGTAAAATATTTATTTCTCAATTTTTCTTCCTACCCATGATAATATTATTTCCTACTGCTGCTGCTAATAAGTATAAAACTCTAATTTCTACAATGCTGACTGAAAAATCATCTCTGCAAGCTCCTGCAATATTTTGAACCAAACAAAAAAATTGAAGTAAGATCACACACACAAAAATAAGTTCCAGATATGTGCATATTAAATGACAATGTTTTGGTTGAAGGTTTAAAAAGAAAACGTATTTGATGTTTCAACAGTAAATTTCACTTGAATATACGTTGTCGTATGTGAGTGAAAACCATTATATTACTTGAAATACTAAACAAGTTTTTCAAGATTTCACTGGTATTTCAAATACTGAAGTTCAGTATTTGTAGATAATGATGATCAGAACGTCATTCGTTAATACTAAACTTTAGTATTTGCAAATAATGAAATATTATTTATGGCAAGTGAACATTGTAAGCATAACCATTGTCTATAAAATGTTACCTGCTTTCCAGAAGGAACTTTAGGTTCTCCCCATTCAAGTGCCTTCTTCTCGAGCAGTTCAAAGTCTGCCTTCCCAGACTGTTGGAGAACACGTAGTTTCACTCTCAAGCGTTAGTGAACGGAACAAACACGGTAGACGGATGGAAAACGAAAAGGTGATAGTAAAACAATACCTCAATTGCAGAACCAAGTTCGGAGTCAAAACTCTGATATCGCTTTCTGACAAGATCACTCAACGAGCCATCCTGTTTGCAAACAAGGAAAATTAAGTACACTATTGCATATTTGATTTGTTATATTGGTTGATTGAAAATTTAGCTAGTAGTTGAGAAAGGAACACCACCTCAATTAGCTTGGCAGCATTTCTGAGGCCACGGGCTAGAGTGTCCATACCAGCAATGTGGGCGATAAATAGGTCTTCAACATCGGTACTCTCCCTCCGCCTATTAGGAGGAACAAAAACCATCATCCCCAAGCCTTAAAAACATACTCTTTTGATATGACGTATAACAAAACAAGTACTGTCTTTGGATTAGTTACTCTGTCTAGCCAATCCCAAATAGTTTGGGATTGAGACACACTTGAATGATATTGACTAATTCGTTACTGTCAAAGTCAAAAATTCGTGATGGAAAACAAAAGGTAATAGCAGAGTATGGAACTAACAATTTTGCATCAAAGTTGAATCCTCCTGGTGCCAATCCTCCCTGTTCAAACAAAAGACCAGTGGTTAAAAATTAAGAATTAAGTGGCTTTTGACTGATTCACACTTTTCAGTTTTCTAGCAATTAAAAAGGATATGTCTAATCACGGACATTTTTAATTACAGTTTGCATCACCAATGTTGCCTCAGCGACATCCATCAAAAACTGATCTGTGTCCCAACCTGCATTATGGATAAGCTTTCATATCTTCAAGTCTCGTGGTATTATAGCAATAACAAGGGAAAACATTGACATGTTTGATAAGTATTCTCATATTTTCATGTAACATACCAATCTGGGGATCGCCAGAATTTGCGTCAATGTTGCCCAGCAAACCGTTAATTCTTGCTGTTTCAAGCTCATGATGGCAGCTGCAAAACACGATTTGTTTTAATAAGGTGCAAAAGACAGGCATACTTAATTTGCACTGAAAAAACACAAACCTGTGACCAGCCAAAGTGGCATGGTTGCACTCAATGTTTAATTTGAACTCCCCTGCAGAAAACGCAAAATGAAAATCATTATGATTCCCTTTTATTCGAAAATGTAATAACAAAGCTCCCATGCCACTTCTTTGAGAATGCACTATGAAGGAAATGAAGAATGAATTAAATACCTATAAGCCCATATTTGCGTAAGAAATTAGCAGAAGTTGCAGCATCCCAGTCATACCTAGATTAATATAATAAGTAGTTTAGGCAAAAATTTAGGAGATCACATTCTCAGCGGATGCATCACGTAAAGTAAACATACTGGTGTTTTGTTGGCTCCTGAGGCTTTGGTTCAATTAGTAATGTTCCTGGAATCAAATTAAATAACGTGTGAGGTTAACTTACAAACTAATAAGATTGGCGAGCTATACAAGATGTCAAATCGGAATTTTTTACACTTCTATTAAAACTTTGAGCTCCATGGCAGAAAATTAAATTCTACAATATTAGAACAGGTTAAGTTGAAATACCATTGAAGCCAATCTTCTTTTTGTAAGCGACAGCAGCTTCCATGAACCTTGCCTGCAAGGAGTTAAAAATCACATTTTCTCAGTACACTAAGCAATCTTAAACAAAATAAAGAAATTCAGTAGCGGACACTCTCTTCTGAATTGGGCCCCAAACACCCTCAAAGCACACAAAGAATGCTGGGATAATAGCATAGGATGGGTTTTTTACTTGTTTACAAGAGAAAATCTGTTAATTGTGAAATTAACATATCTGAATTTTGCTGATAAGTATTAAGGTGACAATCATACCATATGGTTAAGTTCTCTTTCCATATCTGTGTTTAGGAGGCTCTGGTAACCTTCTCGACCACCCCAAAAGACATAATTTTCTCCCCCAAGATGATGTGTAACCTGAAAATGAAACACACGCAAAAGTAATGTTCAAGCAAATCCTACTTCAGGTACTGTATTTGTTTAAGTAATCAGAGTTCTCGTTCAATAGTCTGATCACATAATATAAAGTCACATAAAGAGGAAAGCAGAAGTTTGTACCTCCATGGCTTTCTTGACCTGAGCAGCAGCATATGCATATACACCTAATTCGGAGCTGCAATTCCACATTCCCTGAGCGTGAGCACTCTTTTCATATACAGTGTGAATCAAAGGCAATTCTGTACGAATGCGTACCTAGTAGCAGCACCATGCATGTAGCGAGGCTGGAGGAACAATTGAGCGGTACCCCACAAAAGATGAATTTTATCTCCCTGTAAAATCCACATAGAGGGAAGTATTCAAGATAAAATGTCAACTTATCACGCTAACACAGTAAATCATAATTGAGCCTTACATGGTTCTAAGGAGAACCCTTTGACAAAACATAACGAGATGAACTAGTAAAACTGGTATTAGATTAAGAAGGCATCAGAAAATGTGAGGGAGCAGAAGGAAAATTCATTCTGTACGAAAAAGTTATGATAGTTGGTTTACAACTTAATTGTTCATCAAACTAATAACAAATTATTACCTGAAGCTCTTTGGCAAGAGCCACCACTTCATCCAAGTTTGCATTTGTTTCCTATAACCCAAACCATATATTTTGAGTTAATGTCAGATTCTTCGGGATAACAAAGATTTTATGCTCATAAGAGACGGAAGATCCATCAGCATTTAGAAGTAAATGGGGGATAAGAGGTTTATGAACATTAAACACAGCTGATTCAACAATCAGACATGACCTTCGCCAATCCACTTTATTAATGGGATGTGGATGCAGAATAAAAGCCCTAGAAGCTTAGCATTCTCTCAAATTTACCTCAAGGGTCTTGCCCTCCGGAGCAATGTCCCTATCGTGAAAGCACCATCTTTCTACTCCAAGTTTCTCCAGGAATTCAAAGTTTGCTCTCACTGTAAATTAGTAATAGCGTGAGAAATAAGTTCTACTCAAAAGCTACTTAGAAATTAGAGTTGCATCTAAATTGGAAGAAATAGTAATCTATGAACTCACGTCTTCTCTTGGCCATAGCCAGGGAATTGGTACCATCTTCCCACGGCCACGTCTTTGTAGGAGCACCAAATGGATCAGCTCCTGTGCCACGGAATGTATGCCAAAATGCTACACTAAATCTCATCCAATCCTACATCAAACAAAGAAATTATAAGTACAAAATCACATAGTTTTTGCCAAGAATCCTAAAAACAAGTGATCACAACTAACCTTCATCTTTTCCCCAAGAATTTCCTCCTCGGCATTGTACCATTTAAAGGAAAGCGGGTTCTTACTAGAAGGACCCTAAAATTAGCAATTAAAATTCAGTCAAATAACATATCCCAATTCACCAACAAGTTCAATACTTAAAATTTCTGTAACTAATGGGTATATATTAGTATTATTACCTCATACTCAATTTTTGGAATTCCAGGGAAGAACTCCCCTTCCCATTCACCTGAATCACTTCCACAATCACTGCCAGTATCAGCAGGACAAGTTGGTGGAGCAGCAGCAATCTGCATTTGGGATGACACCGACGTACATAATGAGATATATACACATTTTGGTAATATAAGAAACAACATAATTGAAAAACTGAATATTCATAGAATTGACACAAAGCAAGGAAAATATTGAACAACTCAAAAAAAAAAGACTAATAGTTATATATGTGTATACTCATGAAAATCATACTAAGGAAGATATCCAAAGGCGCAGAACCGGAGATTTGCTTACCACTACACTTGAGACCACATTCAAACAAAGAAGGAATAACAAACACTTTCCAACATTCCTTTCTCTCATCTTTGTCAAACCTGCAATGCACAAGAAAATAAACAACCCCATTAATCACTAAATGTTTGCCAATAGTTAAGTAATATCAATCTCATGACACTTAAGTTTGTATAATTACAACTTACAAGATATCCAAACAATCTCCAAGTAAAACAAGATCACCAGAAAAATAATAACTCATACCCTTTATTTATCTCAACAAAAATACTCCAAAGATCAGAACTTTACAACCATTCCCAATAAAACAATTACAAAATAGAAAAAAGAAAAAACTCCAATCTTCAGAAATTTTGAGAAATTGTAAGTAACTTATACCAGCATTAATCCACAATATCACCAATTTCATAACACAAAAATCTTCATGATTAAAACAAAGCCAAACATCTCTTTTCCAAAACATACCCTCTTTTACACTAGCAAATAACAATCTCCATGTAAAACAAGATCAGCAGAAAGAATTAACAGACCCTTTATTCATCTCAACAAAAATACTTCAAAGATCAGAACTTTACCCCCATAACCAATCAATATTTTAATAAAACAAGATGAAAAAGGAAGAGAAAGCTCCAATTTTTAGCAACACCATTAATCACTAAACATTAGCCAATAGTTAAATAATCACTATATAGCATGACAAAATTATCATCACTATATAGCCTAAATTTATAAAACTACACACCCCCTTTATTAATCTCCAATTAGAACCAAAAAAAGAAAAATTATAATCAGAACTACACCCATATATCCATCTAAAAAACAATTAAAAACAAGCTAATCCAATTTCAAGAAATTTTTAAGTAATTTATACCATCACTAATCTAAAATGTCACCAATCTCATGTAACCAAAAGATCATCACCAGAAACAAAAATCAGCTCTTACCCTTCACTGATCTCAACAAAAATACTCCAAAGATCATAACTTTACATCCATAACAGATCAAAAATCACAAAAAAGCTCCAATTTTTATCAATTTTAAGAAAACACAACATGTAATCTGCAAAAACAAGAATGATTAAAGAGATAAAAGGTTTACCAGTACAAAATCTGAGATGGATTTTTAGGTTTCTTGATTAAAGAAACAGAAAAACTCTAGCTTCACACAATTCTATGCAAGCAACAGAGTGTATATATAGTACAAAAAAAACTTAATATTTTAGCATACTTTTTAATTGAAAAAGGAACTAAAAAATATTAAGGATTTGTGATTTATCAATTATCCGTATCCTTTTATGATTAATATTTCAATTGTTTAATTTGGACTAGAATTGCAATAATTAAAGTTTTTTGATTTAGATAAGGTATCAAAAGATATACTTTGACACGTGCTCATGACGCTGATTTCTCTTAGTTTGTTAAAAAGTTTAATTTTAAACTATTTAATTACAGTATTGTTAGATTTCTGTTATATTTAATAGGTCCCGGACGATATAGAAGAGGTAAATTTCACTAGTCAAATTTCATATGATGAGTTTGATTTGAGAAATATAAAGTGGGGTTATGGAGGGGGGACGGGGTGATTTCGAACTTAGTTATTTGATAAAAATTACATGTTCAATCAATTCGATCACCTTACAACTATATAAATTTATTAAAATAGTGATATAAAATATTTAAATTTAAAAAAAGCTAAAATCTCTTTGATATTATATAATTTTTTTAATTAAATTTTAAATATTATCACATAAAACGAGAAGAAAAAATATTTATTTATGGGTATATTGCATCACGTGGATCCCTTGATTTTCTTTGATGATTATGTTCTGTTATTTGTTTACTTTTTGATCCAATATTTAGAATAAATTACAGTGTCACCCCTTTAGTTTCATTTAATAATGGTTTACAAATTATTACTTTAAAAAAAAAAAAAACTCTTACATTTAATTGCAAATTCATAATTAAAATAAATTATGAATTCAGTATTAATTAGTTCGAATTTATAAAATTAAATTCCTGACTATGCGTCTAAACATAAGCATGAACTATATGATTTCTTGTTACATAAACTTTATGTGATTGGTCTCCTTTTAGGAGGAGGAGACTCTTTGTCACATAAACAAATTCCCCATAAAACTTGGTCAAATATTTTCTATAACCAAAAAACAAATAAGCAAGCATAGTTGAACATCTAAAAATTCAGTTATATAAGAAAGAAAAAAAAGTCACATTTCCCCTATATATTCTAAAAAAGAAATGAAATTTATTTGTTATTTTGCCATGTTAAAGCGATTATTATATGTTATACGTCTTCTTTTTCTAACTGAATTTTAGTGAAGTGTTTAATAGACACATTTTCTTTACTAACATGTAGGTGTATATTTGAAATTTATTGAAAAGTCTAAAGGGTTGTTGATGTATTTGACCTTGTTTTTAACAAATGTAATATCCGAATCAATTTGCACAGAATACTAATAGTCTATGAACGGTGGCGTACCTAGCTTGAACAGAGGGGATTCAATAAATCCCCTTTGCTAGAAAATTGTTAAAACAAAGTTTTTTTTAAAGTTATATATAAGTTGTTGAATTCCTTTGAAACAAAGTTTTTTTTAAAGTTATATATAAGTTGTTGAATTCCTTTGACATGAGGAAAATTCTTGTAAAATGAATAAAGGGGTTTCAAAAGTTGCTTTAGGTCATACGTTTCAACTTGTATAAAATTCTGGTTCCGTCATTGTTTGTTATTACACTTGTTTGTGTATGTCAAGTACTATCCTGGATTTTCACCCACATACCAGAGCTTGGTATGTCAGCATGTACTACAAAGAGCAAATAGTATCCTGGAGGTGCAATTTCTTTAGTTGATGGACCAAATGCTGTGAATCTATAAGTATTAGCGGATACTGCAACAACCACGACTCCCTTCAACACCACCATTCGTTGGTTCATCGAAAAAGAATGTGTGGTGAATGAAGGCGCGATGATCCTGATTGAAACAGTCCCCATTCTCAAGAATCTAGGCACTGTGAAAGTCGCGGAAAATGCTTTTTTGTATATCAAGATTTCATCGATAGAGAGGACTGTTGGTTTTAGATGCTTGTGTTTTCGGGCTAGGAAAGGCGGGTAGAAGGCTTCCAAGCTTAGATCAGTTGGGAATTCCACAGCAGTGAAGTTGTAGTATTCCTGTGGATTGCTTCCACCTACTAGAACCCGTCCATCGGTCATCAAAATGGCTGAGGAATGGTAAAGCCGGGGTCTTGAAGATGCTTTCATGATCGAAAACCTGTTGTGTCTCCCCATGTTAGGTCGATAAATCACTGGCCTAGTGACAGGGGACCGCGCGTTATCCCAGCCTGCTGTTCCCCTTGATGCACCATTTATGATGAGAATATCCCCATTGGGTAGTATTAGCATATCACTCATGACTCGTGGCGTTGGCATTGTCTCCATTTTCCATCTACCATGATCATCGCTGACACTGATTCGTCCACAACTTGAAAGGGCTTTCATGTAGACCATATTAGCTGCAAGTCCATATGCACGACGAGGGGCTCCTCCACACACCATGATTTCAGCTTCCATAGGGCGATTTTCGTCTAGAGGAAGTAAGACTGCTGAGCCAGTGCTTGGATAGTTTCTAGGTTCACCACCAGGAATGGAAGGCAATTCCCTCACCACCTGATTTTTCTTGTAGTTAAGAATTATAGCTCGTGTATTTGCGAAAATGAGAAGGTTTCCATCTGGTAGTAAGAACACGAACGGATACTTCTCGTGTTTCCTGTTTCGGGTACTCTTGAGAAATTGTAGCCTGAAAGCAGAGCGGGTACCTCTGGAATTTTTCGGGTAGAACTCGTAGTTATACTGTTTTCTTCCCCCTATCACGATTATTCTTGCATCAGGAAGGATGTGGTCAGTTGAATACCATCTTCGTTGAATTAAAGTCCGGGGAAGCTCAAACCAATCACAATTCTCACCCGTGCAAGGTGCTAAAGTACGTATTATATGGTCCCCATCATTGTATCCCCCGGTTTGGACTAATGTTCCATTCGGAAGGACAGCACCAGAGGAGCACCAGGTATCCGTTTGGACCATTAGTGGACGGAACGTGTTGCTACCAATGTCGTATAAAACAGAATGAGCAGAGCAGTCTTTGTGTAGGACCAAGTCATGGGAATCATAACGACAACGCCCTCTTGGAAGGGAGAGGTTAGAACGTCCAAAATCCGTCCTATCAAAGATAACTACCTTGTTATTATGCAAGAGTTGCATGTGCATCGCGGTTATGCCAATACTTTTGTGCAACAATCGCCATTCTCCTACGAGGTGTCTACCAGAAACCAACATCTGTGAAGCTGTTGAAGTTTGAAGAGTGAAAACTGTTACTACTAGCAAAAAGAGGAAAATGATGATGATATTTTCCCTATCCATAAGTTTAGAAATGAAATGATGTAACTAGGAATATTCTTGGTGTGTGTGTTTGATAAAACTTAGGAGTAAAAAATGATATTTATATATTACTATTATTCAAAGAAAGTATTGAATTCAAGCTGAATTACAGTAGAGTACAAAGAAAATGACTTCTTTCTTCATGTGTCCAGGAAGTTTATATAGGGGCTGCCAGAATTTTGCTCGTATACAAGCACTACCTACTAGGTTACTAGTCTGTCCACTAACAACCTATGTTGCTCGGACTCTTCATACTGTCAGGTGTATTTCGGATCCTCCGTATACATTTTGGATGATCCGACAAGGGTGTTGACAACATTTACGGAGGGTATGAGCAACATAGCTAAAGATAAAAACTAGGGGCTGCTTGGAATTTTTCAAAAAATATTGTCGGATGTATGTGTCAGATGCTCCAAAAGCTGTTACATTTTTGGAGAGTCCGAGCAACATAGCAAAAATCTAAGGACTGATCTTCTCCACAGTGGATACGATTAGCCTTTGGCCATACATAATTTTCCATCTTTTTTTGTTAACTCTTCTATTCAAAACAAAGTATAGTTTGAATATATAAGTATTTATCCACTACTCAGGAATGACTCTTGAAGTTTTATATGTGCCATATAAATTGGGAAAAAGAGACTAATATATACCCTTTCTGTTTCTATTTACATGTCATCTTTACTAAAAATAAATGTTTCTTAATATTTGTCATTTTACAAAACCAATGCATAAATTACATCATTCTTCCTATTTTATCCTTGAGAGTTATTAGCCTTGAAAATAAGTATTTGACCAACATAGGAAAACTAAGTAAATAAATCATGTCCATTGGTCAAATAAATTAATTAATGTTCATTGATTGAAAACTCGACTTTAAGAGAACACTAAATAAGGGGTAAAACTTATCCACACCGGGTGTATACACCAAGCCAATACATGCATGCTATGTGTTTAAATTTATAGTTCATTTTACTTAACCATCATTAATTAACATATGTTTTACTTCATTAAATCACGTAATAATGGAAATTGCATTAGTTGGGTGTATACACCCGGTGCGGGTAAGTTTTTTCGATTTAGGGTACAATGATAAACTTACCTAGTTTCTTAAGGGACATGAAATCTAAAATGGTGATAACTATAAATAGGAACAAAGGGAGTATTATTTGAAATTATGTAAAAAGTACTATAAATTACAATAATTAACAACTTAAAATATTTAAAAGACACATAAAGAGTTCGATTGACTCTTAAAATTCTACTAATAACACATAAATTGAGACAAATAAAAAATATGTAAAAAGTACTATAAATTATACTAGTAATAATTAAAAACTTAAAATATCAAAAAATCATATTAAAATTTGATCAACTCTTCAAATTCTATTTATATCACCGGAAGCTTCCTCTCTCCCAGCAAGCAAGACGAGATCACCACTTCTCTCAGTAAATTGAAAAAAAAAGCTAATATTAAACCGATACCAGCACAGGCTCTAATCTAGTTTAAGTTTAACCTATAAACAACAAGTCCACCACATGAATTCAGTCCAAACTCTATATATATATATGTCCATGTGATATTCAAGAATCTTTTATTATCATTAGAAATTTCAAGTGGAGCAATAAAATTTGTATTATCATTAGAAAGATTATTTTTAATCTATTAAACTAATCTTTGTTAGTATAATATAAAAGTATTTTATGAGACAACTAGACAACTTTTTTTAAGCTATTATACTAATTCCATTTATTAAGAGTAATTATTTGCCTTGACAAGCTTATATAGAAGTTAAACTCAGTTGCTTATATAAACCAGAAACAAGCTGCATTCTCCTCTATACATGTTCAAGAAAATAAAATGAAAATTGCCAAGATTTGTGAAGAGCTTATCAAACCATCATCCCCAACTCCAATTGAACTTAGAGACCACAAAATCTCTTTCATAGATGAATTAATACCCCATTCTTCAATTCCACTCATTTTATTCTTCAAAAAGAGTGAAAACATCACACAATCACAAATATGCAACCACTTAAAAACTTCACTTTCACAAACTTTAACTCAATTTTACCCTTTGGCTGGAAGAATGAAGTCCCAATATTCAATTGATTGCAATGATGAAGGAGTTTACTATCAAGAATCACAAGTGGATGCTTCACTTTTAGACATAATCAAGAATCCAAAATCCAATGAATTAGTCCAACTCACACCTTACAATTCAAATGGCACCTTATCAAATTTTCAACAACTTTTAGCCATTCAAGTTAACTTATTCAATTGTGGTGGTATAGCACTTAGCATCTCCATTTCACATAAGATTGGTGATGCTTCTAGCCTTTGTAAATTCATTATGAATTGGAGCAATGCAAGTCAAGGATTAATAAGAAGCAACACATATTGCACGAACTCTCCAGAAATATTGTTGCACCCCTGCCAGATCCTTAAAAAATATACTACTTCTGAAGCATCCGACATGCACTTGAAGAACATAGGGGCCAACAAGGTAAGAAAAGACTCTATTTTCGTCTTTTTATCGTCGATTTTTCCATCGAGAGGGACAATTGATAACACGTTAAATGTAAACAACATGCCAATTCGTACCGTAGCTGAAGAATTAGTAGTTAAAAGAATCATTTTTACTAGTTCAAATATAGCTAAAATGAAGGCTAAGTTGATAAATTGGGGTTACAATGAGAACGCGACACGTGTAGAAGTTGTTATAGCTTTGTTATGGAAATGTTTCATGGCTGCAAAAGGGTGTAACTCTGTTGCAATTGTTCCAGTGAATATAAGGCAAATCATAGTTCCACCCTTTGATCAAAATCCATTTGGTAACTTTTTTTTGGTAACAAGTTGTATAGCAAGTGTGGAAAATGAATGGTGTTCATTGGTAGGAAAAATAAAGAGTGCAATTGGGATAATTGATGGTAATTACGTGGAGAGAATCCGTGGAGAGGAAGGTTTTGAGTTTGTAAACAGTAATTTTAAGCAAGTCGGAAAATTGATGATGAGTCAAGGGGATGATTTTCGCGTGTTAATAATTTCAAGTTGGTGTAAATTTCCGATTTATGAAGCAAACTATGGATGGGGTGAGCCTATTTTAACGATTGTTGCGACTCTTGGGATAAAAGATAATATTGTTTTATTAGATTCTAAAGAATTTCCTGGTGGAATTGAAGCTTGGATTGTTATGGTTGATCAAGAAATCACACTTTTTGAACAGGACAAAGAACTACAAAATTTTACTTCATTAGATGTAATTTGTGATCTCAATTGAATATATGAATCATTGATTTATGTAAAATTTTCAAAGCTCGAAATCAAGGCCCTAAATGACTGCTTGTAAAGGAGCTAGGGGTGCAAAAACATGTTCTTTCATAGAAATACGTGGCTCACAAGGAACATATTCTCATCACGCGAAGAATAGTATTGGAATAGAATTCGAACTTGCAGTCTTCAATCATATCATTCACTTATCACGTTTTGTTCGTCCAAAATCCGTGGTTGTTTTGATTTTTCTCCTCTTGGGGATGAGAAGTGAATAGTTTTTTTTGTTGTTGTTGGATATAGACAAAGTCTATTTTTTTTTGTTGAAATAAATTATTTTTAAATATTACTAGTGGTGGATAAGCACTAATACTATCAATATATTTTTCTCCTCGTGGGAAGTGAATAATTTTCTTTAGTATTTACTCTTTTTTTTTTGAAATAAATAATTTAAATATTATTAGTGGTGGATTTGCATTAATGATATTCGTCTTACTTTTTTTAATTATTTTTTTGTATTAGTCTATTTTTTGTTTGATAAATAATTTAAATATTACTAGCGGTGGACAAGCACTAATAATATTAATCTATTTTTCTCCTCATGGGAAGTGATTTTTTTATTTTATTTTATTTTATATATTGGTCTATTTTTGTTGAAATAAACAACTTAAATATTATTAGTGGCAGATAAACACTAATAATATTAGGCTTTTTGTTTTGTATAGATTAGTTACTTTTCACCTCATGGAAAGTGAACATTTTGTTGTATATATTAGTCTATTATTTGTTGAAATAAATAATTTAAATATTATTAGTGACGGATAATAATGACAATATAATATATCGTCGAATTAGGTATGGTTGGTTGACCAAAAAGAGGCATACTTCCTATATATCTACTTCTACTACTAATATATACAAGTGTGGATGTTTCAAGTTCTAAAGCAAACAACAAATCAACATGTCTTTAAGATAATATTAGTAATAGTTCTTATCGGATATACCTTTAATAGATAATGAATTATAACATTAGTAATAGGGTGATAATTAAATATCTTTTCATACTTAACAATAAATCACTTGTCTTGTTCTATTTGTTCTTTTCAACTCTAATTGTTTTTGTGCACTTGGTAGTCCAGAGGCAGAGTCAGTATTAGGAGATTGGGGTTTCTAAATTTCCTTCCCCTTCCTTATCATTGAGCTGTCAATTAGTTTTGTTAGGGGTTCACAAATTATTACTTAATTTTTTAGTACAAATATAGGGTTTACAGAAAAGCTTCTGGGTTCGTCCAAATCCACGAAGCACGAACCCCCACCTAGCTCCGCCTCTGCTTGATACATGCTTATAAAATATTGATTTAATATCTAAATATGTATTTGTTATGTGATTCAAATCTATCTTTTTGTATTTATTAGTTTTACATCTAATTTGAATTTTTGAAACGTCATAGGATCCTTAGCTAAATCACTACGTTTTTAATTTGATGCTTGCACTGACCTAAACGTCTTGATTAATCGTCAAGCATCGAGAACAAAGTCTTCAACATTATTCTTCGGACAACTCCACCTATTAATCGTTTTGATTATGAATCAGAAAAGACGGGATCTAAAGACACACAATATTTTATCTTTTTTATAATTCTGAAGGATATTGATTTTTCGCCTTACACAAGAATATTTCTCTTTTCTTATACTTCATAAGGAAAGAATAGTCCACTTGGGTGGAAGGGGAGGAGCTAGTTTTATTTTACCTGGGCCAAATATTGTTCCATTTGCTCTTCCGAAAAAAATGGCTTCCTTTTTTGGGACTTTTTTGCAACTCCTTATCATAATATGTCATATTAAGTAACTTATGCAAGTGACTTATGAATTAGGGAAAATTAGTAAACTAGTAAAAAATTCTAACATAATTATTAAAAACATCTATAGTTTATAAATATTAATAAAAATGTCAAAATGTCAATATTTTAGAAAATATTGTGTATCCTAATTTAGTTCCTATTTTACCTCACCTTAATTACAGTTTTCCAACTCATTCTCTCTCATATGTTTTCAACAAAGAAGAAGTATTATCTCTCTCACTGGTTTCCCTCTTTGAATTCTTCTTCATCTTTCAACTCCCGCTTCTCTCTCTCTCGTTCTTTCCAATTTTCCTTTTCAGAAATTGAAAAATATATCTCTAAAGATATTCACAACAATCCCTTAGATTAAGGTATGCATCTTTATCCGATTTTTAGGTTTGTTTACTGATTTTATTTTTGTTTAAATCTTTCAAAAATTTTGTTCGATCAATTTCGTTTAGGGTTTGAAAACCTCAAAATCACTCTTTAATGGATGAATATAAGAGGATTACAGGAGGTATCCGACTAAATCAATAATTTTCCATCATTTAATCTATGTATTACTCAAATAATGTAGGAACGACTTCTAAAATGACGATAGAGAGACGATCAAAGCATTTATATGACCCAATCCGTATGCAAAACCTTCCTCAAGTTCAGAACAGAACTGTAGAATCTTCGTCTACTAGTGGGGAATTCGAAAAGGATGATGAAGACCAAAGAGTTGACAAAGAGGTATTTAATTTTTTTTTATGAAATTTTAAGTTTTGATTATATTACCATTACAATATTTGCATGTTCAGTTGAAGTTGTTAAAATCATAAAAATCATGATTTTCTATTAGTCTCGAGTATCCGTAACAATTTTTTGTTGTATTCAAAATTCATTAAGTATGTGTATTGATATAAAATAGTATTGCTACTGTCTATGGATATTGTGGGTTTGTTAGTATAGATATTGTATTCCTTAATTTTTTAATTTTTTTTTGTATTTGTAGACATTCTGTTAGTTTTGATAATATACCCACATACTTGGACTCATCATATCTATATATCTTTTTCTAGTTATGGACATTGTAAGAGTTTTGTTTGTATCCAGTCAATTAAAGATTCATATTTACTTTATATAGTTGTATTCATTTTTTAAGAAAGAGTGATGCTATTTCAGATTGTATTCATGTTTTATTATTTGATGGTTTTGTATTCATTATGTTATATCTGTTGTATGTATTTTGTGTGCAGTATAGTTTGTTTTGTGATAAAACATGTTTCGGTCATTATATGAGAATCAAGTATTCGTTAACTGTTGAATCATTAATTTGTTTGGAAGTTTTGACATGAAAGTTTTTTAAATTTTTCGGGTAATTATAATTTTTTTTGGATGACGAGACAAAGTTTTACTAATGCACAAGTGAATATGGATTCAAATATGGATTTGGTGAACAAAAAATCAGAAAAAGGAACATAGCAGACGAAGAAGAAGGAGAAGAAGAAAGAGAAAGTGAGAGAAGAAGGTTGCAAAAATTGTATTCATTTTAATTTTTGTTTGTCAATTGTTTTTCTTTTACCCAACATTTGTATTTTTATTAAGAACATTGTATTTCTTTTTTAATTTGTAGTCATTCCCATAGGTATGCCAAATGGATTTGTATATCTTAAGCATTGATGTATCTTATTTTTTTCACAGTCAATCTGTATTTTTTTTAGAATATTGTATTCTTCCTCAAAAGATTATATTATTTCCACTATGTATGCTATTTTCTTCCAGAATCTTATATCATTTCTTAAATCGTATTCATATGTAATGATTAGATTATATTGGGATGCAACAGTAATATTTTTATAATACAAATAAAAGAAATATATATTTGGTAGCCATGTAATACAATTTTGATCACTGGATACAATTTTTAGTTTTCATCACTATGAAAGTAAAATACATACATAACTCAATCATGAATACTTTTTGTTATATGAATGTAAATTTGTATTTGTTGATGATTTTGTATTCAATTTTTGTGGAATACAATATAGTTACGTGGATAACTATTCTGTCTGGAGCGATGATAGCCTTAAGATCATCCTATTCAACGCTTGGTGGTAGCTTCCTCCAGAACAATAAGGCTGCACCAAACACAAGTGAAAAAAAAAGTAAACTCAAATGTCAAAAACAAAAATTAGAAATAAAAAAACTACATGAAAAAACTGGTTGGATGTTTAAGAAAACAAAAATTGGAGCACCAAATAAGATTAGATCCCATCCGTAGCAAAACGGGGATGAACAAGGCACCAAGCAACAAATTCAGCAGAATACTTGAACTTCCAGCCCAACGTCGATTTTATACGTATCTGTTTGTATGAATCTCCTTTTTTCCGACAAAAACTTTGATCAATTGTCTTGTCTTCTACGGAGAAAGAGGATCTTCAATGGAGAATTGAAAGTCGTTAATGGAGGATGAGGAAGACGAGAGAATTCATCACCTATTTTAGTCTCTTAATCTGTATCGATCTCTTTTTTTCTGGCAAAAATCTTGTGTTGCCTTCTACGAAGAAGGAGGATCATCAATGGAGTATTGAAAGTCGTTAATGGATGATGAGGAAGACGAGAGAATTTGTGTCTATTTTAGTCTCCTAATCTATAAAGTAAGTGATAATATATTTTCAGCACTATTTACATAATTTGAAAGATTCTCTCCCCCGATTTTCTCTAATTTGTTATTTGCTTAGTTGTATTTTATTAAGTTAAATCAAAGAAAAAAAATACATAAATCAACAATATAACAAACTAAAATATTGACATTTTTAATAAATATTGAAAGTGTAGCTAAGGAGTCCTATTAAATGCTAAAATATTGACATTTTGAAATTTTTTATACTAGATACAAAAGCTTGGACAAGTCCGAGCCCAATATCAATTATTTTATTTATTTTAATTTTATGATTTTGTTGTTAATTATTTTAAAAATATTTTAAACATATATTTTTAAATAATATATGTGGCACATGATATTTTGAGAGTTAATCAATTTTTAATATATTTTAAGTACATAATTTTAGAATAATATATGTTATTTCACATGTCCCAATTTATACGTGGCACATGTGAAATTTTGAGAATTAATCAATTTTTAATATGTTTTTAAATACTTTAAGTTGTGCTTTATAGTACTCTTAACGTAATTTTCAAATAATATATGTTACTCCTGTTGTCCCAATTTATGTGGCACATGTGAGATTTCGAGAGTTAATCACATTTTAATATGTTTTTCAAATACTTTAGGTTGTTAATTATTGTGCTTTCACTTTTTACGTAGCGTAAATTCAAAAATTAATCAAATTATATAATTTGATTAATTTTTAGAAAAGTACATTCAATTTCTAAATATTTTTTGTGAAATGTATGGCTAAATTAATCATATAAAAATATAGAAGAAAAATGTCATAAATTTTGAAAAAAATAATTAATGCAATAACATAGGATCAAAATGGACAGTGAAATAAAATGATGTGGCCACTCAGGCTTAAACTAGAGACCTTTGACAAGTAGCTGAAAATGTGTTCACTTTTAGGTAAAAATAAGTCAAAAGGAGGGTACTGTCTACTTATAACTTATAAGTTACTTTTTATAAGTCTATCCAAACAGACCCTTATGTTTTGGTCTCCGTTCATGAATATTAGTGTATTCGTAATAGAATAAATTGATACATTTCTTATTGGGAAAAGACATAGATTTTTCTTCTGAACTTGTCACGAAAAGTCAGTTACATGTTTAAATTATGGTAACTATCTTCTTTTTTCTTTACATTAAATGAGGGCACAAAGGCCCATTTATCAACAAATAAGAAAACAAATAATACATCCGGTCCAAACAAAAATAAAAAGATGCAATTATTGTAACTATCTATTACACACCCGAATTACTTAAAAGTGAATTTTATTTTAATCCTAACACACATACAATCAGTTACATGATGAGAAATGTTTCATACTCGTCTCGTGTCATCACCATGTCACTGTCATATCAACAATTATGTTAGATTTGAAAATAAAATAAAATAAAATTCCATTTCACTCCAATTGCTTCTTCTTCCCTATACACCATCAAACCTACTATTAAACCAGTACCGTACCATTGATGTCATTATCACCAAACTCACATCTCCACCACCATAAATTCCACCACCCACAACTAAATTCACCACCGGAATCTTCCCACAACCATTGCCATCATAAAAAAAAATGCAAACAACCATAACAAATTTAACTGAATTCATTATCGGAATCAAATCACCACTATTGCCACCATTGAAATTCATAACAATCATAACACAAATCTCAGCATCCGCCATCAAAAGCACGCAAGTTTCATTGTCAATTATCAAAATTAAGTCATACCGCCATTAATTTTATCACCTATCACCAAACTCACCACAAAAAATTATCAAACTTACAAATTCGATTCAAGGTCAAAGAAGAGAATGGTGAAAAATAAGAAGTCGATTAATGTCACAATCCAAAATAGATGTGATGACACTTGTCTTATCCCACCAAGACAAGTCAGCCTAAAACCCAAATATCACGATAAAATGCGGGAATAAAATAAAAATGAAAGTTTAACAACAAATAATAATGCTGATAACAAGTCAATTTAACTAAATCCCCAAGGTTGTCACGTGTATAAACCTCTGATATATTACAATATATTTGAAAGAAAAACACAAGTCTCAAATAATATTGTCTCTAAAGTAGAACAAAATCATAAATAAGAGTAAAAGGGTCTGCTAAGATGACAAACAACTACTTCACAGATCTCCACAAGAAGCCTCAGACAAGAAGAGAAGAAAGAGTATCACAAAGATTTAGACTCATAACCTACACAAATATAGAAACAAGGGGTGAGTACCGAGCAACATGACACTCAAGAAGCAAACTCCTAAACATAAAGTCAAGTAATATAGAATACGGATACGCCACCACTTCATTCGAACCTCCACAACTACAACCTGTATAAAACCAGCCCAACCTAACAGTGTACAATTTAAATAGCACACAACTCAATAACAACACTTTAACAATTATAGATCAACAATACAGAGGATCAAGTTCATCAATCACATGTTTCATAAAACACTCACAAATTCACAATGATATAGATATGCAATGCAATACCAAGTATAATAATGCATGTCTGACCAAACGATACACACCCGTTATCTCTCAGTCCGGGATCCATAAGGGACTTATTAATTCATGCATCCGTCGCAGCGTACAATTGAATTTCTCATCTCCTTTGTGGACGTATGTTGGTTGACCGAACCACGTTAAATCTTTGTGTCTTTTGGAATATTTCTCGTTTGACTTCTTACTCTTGGTCTTTCGAGGTTTGCTTTGTTAGCTTCCGCATGCATGACACCTAATTATTTTGGTCATAACAAAAATTCCTTAGCTGAACTAATAGTGGAAGTACTACTACCAAAAGTTGTAGTAGGGTGATGATTAAGTACCATTTCATTCTAACGAGAGGTCTCAAATTTGAGCCCTCAAATAAAATCGCTTTTGATATGAATTTTTTTTCACCCGAAACAAAGACTTACTGTGGGTCTCAAAGCTGATGTCGAGGGTGGGAAACAAAAAAAAAAGTTAGAAGTATTCTATTAGTTACTAGAGTACTATTTACTGTCACACAGAACACATGACAAGGACTTAATTAATAGTTGAATATTCAATTAGTTCATTAGTTACTATCAGATACAATCACAAGACAAGGACTAAAGCTCTTTAATTTTAAAAAATCAAAAAACAAATTGAATTATTTATCATAAGTAACTATTGTACTAATCAATCCTGTAGCATTTGTCTCCTCATGGGGGGAGAAGATTCCTCGTCACATAAAAAGAATTCCGTATTTTTTCATACTATCAGTGCAATTTAATCTGTCGTTGAAGGTCACTTGTCTTATTTTTTAAATTACTAATTTCACTTATTATGATTCATTATTCTCCCTTTTCTTGACAAGCTTACACTGTCAGTATATAGAAGTTAAACTCGATCACTTATATAAGTAAGAAACAAGTTACATTCTCATCTTACATGTTCAACAAAAAAAAAATGAAAATTGCCAAGATTTGTGAAGAGCTTATCAAGCCATCATCCCCAACTCCACATGAACTTAGAGACCACAAAATCTCTTTCATAGATGAAATAATACCTCATTCTTCAATCCCACTCATTTTGTTTTACAAAAAGAGTGAAAACATCACACAATCACAAATATGTAGCCACTTAAAAACTTCACTTTCACAAACTTTAACTCAATTTTACCCTTTGGCTGGAAGAATGAAGTCCCAATATTCAATTGATTGCAATGATGAAGGAGCTTACTATCAAGAATCGCAACTGGATGCTTCACTTTTAGACATAATCAAGAATCCAAAATCCAATGAATTGGTCCAACTCACACCTTACAATTCAAATGGCTCTTCATCAAATTTTCAAGAACTTTTGGCCATTCAAGTTAACTTATTCAATTGTGGTGGTATAGCAATTAGTATCTCCATTTCACATAAGATTGGTGATGCTTCTAGCCTTTGCACATTCATCATAAATTGGTGCAATGCAAGTGAAGGATTAATAAGAAGCAACACATGTTGCACAGACTCTCCAGAAATGTTGTTGCACCCGTGCCAGAGCCCTCAAAAATACACTACTTTTGAAGCATCCAACACGCACCTGCCAGCATTTTTGAAGAGCCCTAGCAACATAGGGGCCAACAAGGTACGGAAAGACTCTATTTTCGTCTCTTTATCGTCAACTTTTCCACCAAAAGGGATATCTCATGACACACCAAAGGAAAACTGCATACCAATTCATCCTGTAGCTGAAAAGCTAGCAGTAAAAAGATTCATTTTTACTACTTCAAATATAGCTAAAATGAAGGCTAAGTTGATAAATTGGGGTTACAATGAGAACGCGACGCGTGTAGAAGTTGTTCTAGCTTTGTTATGGAAATGTTTCATGGCTGCAAAAGGGTGCAACTCTGTTGCAATTGTTCCAGTGAATATAAGGCAAATCATAGTTCCACCCTTGGATGAAAATTCATTTGGTAACTTTTTTTTGGTAACAAGTTGTATAGCAAGTGTGGTAAATGAATGGTTTTCATTGGTAGGAACAATAAAGAGTGCAATTGGGAGAATTGATGGTAATTACGTGGAGAGAATCCGCGGAGAGGAAGGTTTTGAGTTTGTAAAAAGTAATTTTAAGCAAGTCGGAGAATTGATCATGAGTCAAGGGGATGATATTTGCGTGTTAAGAATTTCAAGTTGGTGTAAGTTTCCAATTTATGAAGCAAACTATGGATGGGGTGAGCCTATTTTAACGATTGTTGCATTTCTTGGGGTAAAAGATAATATTGTTTTATTAGATTCTATAGAATTTCTTGGTGGAATTGAAGCTTGGATTGTTATGGCTGATCAAGAAATGACACTTTTTGAACAAGACAAAGAACTTGAAGATTTTACTTCATTAGATGCAATTTGTGATCTCAATGGAAGTTGATTTTCTACAAATCAAAAGGTAATATTATCTATTGATGTTTATTCAACTTCAACAAGTTGATTGGATGAATCATTGATTTGAAAAAAAAGAAAAGTTCTATCTGTTAATAGTCATATCTAGATAAAACTTTCAAAGCTAGAATTAAGGTCCCTAAATGACCTCGTATCAGGAGTGTGAAGAACTCTTGTTTAAGAGAAATAAGTAGCTCACAAGGAATGTATTCCCATTGCGCGAAGGATAGGATTTGCTCGTCTAAAATATGTGTTTGTTTTGATTTTTCCATGGGAAGTGAATTTTTTTTTTTTTTTGTCGGAGTAAATAATGTAAATATTATTAGTGGTGATAAGCACTAGTAATATCAGTCTATTTTTGTCCTCATGGGAAGTGAATAATTTTTAAAAAATATATTAGTCTATTTTTTTGTTGATATAAATAATTTAAATATTATTAGTGGTGGTTAATAAATAATTTAAATATTATTAGTGGTGGTTAAGCAGGACAATAGGTTGATTGGTTGACCAAAAAGAGGCATGGTTGCTATAAATCTACTTATATCTACAAATATATAAGTGAGGATGTTTGAAGCGCCAAAGAGCCATGGAAAAAAATAGGTTGATTTTTTGAAATTTTATCGGTGCTACATAAAATAGGATAGAGAAAGTAACATATATTATTTAGAAATAATATAAAAAAATATTGTAAAATTCAATAATTAAAGATTTGAAATATTTAAAAATATATATAAAAAATTGACTGACTCTTGAAATTCTATTTGTGCCACATAAATTGGGACAAAGGGATTAATATATATTATTTGAAAATTACGTAAAAGTAATATAAATCACAATAATTAACAACTCAAAATATTTAAAACACATATAAATAGTTCGATTGACTCTCGAAATTTTATTAGTACCACATAAATTGGGGTAAATAGAATAACATATATTATTTAAATTATATAAAAAGTACTATAAATTATAGTAATAATGAACAACTTAAAATATCAAAAAATTATATCAAAATTTAATCAACTCTTTAAATTTTATTTATGTTACGTAAATTAAGGTAGAAAAAAAAACACATATTGAACCTGTACTAGCACAAACTTCTGACTAGTTTAACCTATAAACAACTAGTCCACCACATGAATTTAGTCGAGTTGGTATGTATGTGTGTATATATATATATATATCCATGTCTTATTCAAGAATCTTTTATCATTAGAAATTTCAAGTGGAGCAATAAAATTTGTATATCATTAGAAATATTTTTTTAAAGCTATTAGACTAATCTTCGTTAGTTTAATTTTAATATATATAAAAGTATTTCAACAGACAACTGGACAAAAGTTTTAACAATGACAAAACTGGCAATAATTTTTTTAGTATTTTCTGAAAGCCAAATATAGAACTTTATTAGCAGATAATTATAAAACGTCACTCAACTAATTCAAATAATTTTATTATTAAATTTATTGGAACTATTTTTTTTAATTTAAAGCTAATTTTTTAGGAAATAAGAATATACCACATTATTTCTTAGATATTATTCAATATTTGTCACCATATATTATAATAATAATGTTTAATAAAATATGATAGTATTTATTATAATTAATGTGTATTTATATTTTTGTCCAAAATTACTATGACTTTATAAAGTCACATCATCCAACTTTTAACTTGAAGCTTTCCACTTCAAATATGATATAATATAATATGATTATGCTAAAACTTTTGGGAGGATTAAGCTGAATTTGGATTATTGACTCGCTCTAAAGTTACTTGGATTGAAATAGATCAAAATATGGGTCATAACCCATGTGTCCAACTCTTACTAAGTTTTAATTATTTTATTTATTCTTTATTATTTTTAGTACCTTATAAAAAAAATTTAAAAAAATTTTAACAAAATATTTTATTAATTAATTTAAACTAAAGACCGTCTCAAATTTTAATAAACTAAAATTAATTAGATTGAGCTAACTTATGAACGAATCAATAAAAAAATAGTATATGTTTGCTATATTTCAGTCCCTACAGTAGAGCTGTTTGGTTACTGTATAAGAGTTAATCTAATACATGAATAATTCGTCCATGAAAAATTTTGGTAAAAAATAAGCCGGGATTCTGTATCACATAAAATCCATGGACTATAACACACGAAAAAATGGTAAAATTCAGTTTTTCCGCTTTGGGGTTCGTTTGAACTTGAAAATGTGTTTGTTTTCCCCTCGGGACAAACTCACGCCATTAATAAGGTCGTAACGGACGTCCATTTAAAATTTCGGCCAAAAACAAGCCGGGATCCTGTACCACTAAAAATTCATGGACTATAGCACACGAAAAATGGTAAAATTCAGTTTTCCCGCTTTGGGGCTCGTTTGAGCTTGAAAATGCGTCTGTTAGCCCCTCGGGACCAACTCACGCCATTAATGAGGTCGTAACGGACGTCCATGAAAATTTTTGACAAAAAACAAGCCGAGATCCTATATCACAAAAAATCCATGGACTAATAGCACACGAAAAATGGTAAAATTCGGTTTGTTCCGCTTCGGGGCTCGTTTGAACTTGAAAATACATCTGTTTGTCCCTCGGGACAAACTCACGCTATTAATAAGGTCGTAACGGACGTCCATGAAAAAATTCGACCAAAATCAAGTCGGGATCCTGTATCACCAAAAATCTATTGACTATAGCACACGAAAAACAGTAAAATTTAATTTTTCCCGCTTTGGGCTCGTTTGAACTTGAAAATGCGTTCGTTTACCCCTCGAAACCAACTCACACCATTAATAAGGTCGTAACAGACGTCCATGAAAATTTTGGTCAAAAACAAGTCGGGATCCTATATCACCAAAAATCCATGGACTATGACACATGAAAAATGATAAAATTTGATTTTTGGGGCTCGTTTGAACTTGAAAATGCGTCAGTTTGCCCCTCGGGACAACCTCGCGCCATTAATAAGGTCAAAACGGACGTCCATGAAAAATTTCGGTAAAAAACAAGCCGGGATCCTGTATCACCAAAAATCCATGGACTATATAACACACGAAAAATGGTAAAATTTGGTTTTTTCCAATTAGGGCTCGTTTGAACTTGAAAATGCGTCTATTTTCCCTCCAGGACCAACTCACGCCATTAATAAGGTCGTAACAGACGTCCAATCCAGTATCACCAAAAATCTATGGATTACACGAAAAATGATAAAATTTAGGTTTTCCCGCTTTGGGTCTCGTTTGAACTTGAAAATGCGTTTGTTTGCCCATCGGGACCAACTCACGCCATTAATAAGGTCGTAACAGACGTCCATGAAAAAATTCGGCAAAAAACAAGCCGAGATCCTGTATCACCAAAAATCGATTAACTATAACACACGAAAAATGGTAAAAATTGGTTTTTCCACTTTGAGACTCGTTTGAACTTGAAAATGCGTCTGTTTGCCCCTCGGGACCTACTCACACCATTAATAAGGTCGTAATGGACGTCTATGAAAACTTTCGGCCAAAAACAAGTCGGGATCCTGTATTACCAAAAGTCCATGGACTATAATACAAGAAAAATGGTAAAATTTTATTTTTCCCGCTTTGGGGCTCGTTTGAACTTGAAAATGCATCTGTTTTCCCTCGGGACAACCTCACGCCATTAATGAGGTCGTAACAGACGTCCATGAAAAATTTCGGGCGAAAACAAGCTGGATCCTATATCACCAAAAATCCAAGGACTATAGCTAGGGGTGGGCATGGTACGGTATTTAAAAATTTTGATACCGTAACTTCGGTATTCGATTTCTAGAGTACTATATGATTACTATACCAAATTAGCTCGGTATGATTCGGTATATTTAATTTCGATTTTGATATTTTACGGTATGGTATTCGGTAACCATAATTTGTTTGACTTCGACTTACATAAATTCATAACTCTCTATACAATGTATTTAGCAAATAAGTTAGAACCATTCTCTTTGTCCTTTATCAAGTATTCTTGCAAGACCAATACGATGATCAACATGAATATGAGAAATTCAAAAGCACAAGTCTCAATCATATTAGATCAACAACAACTTTTGTTAAATAATTTCACAAAAAGAACATTCCAATAACAATCGAATAGTTATAGATGCAAAGTCTAATAACATTATCTAAAATTATGCATAGCCCTATATAATTTTACACCACAAAAATCATTCACTAACATGTAGACTCTAACTTGACATATACCACTATGTCAAGTTAGAGTCTACATGTTAGTGAATGATTAATTGTATATATTACTATAAAATTTGGGTATGGTATATGGTATTTCAGTATTTATTTTATAAATCCCAAATATCATATCGACTACCAAAAAATTTAAAAGTCATTCCAAATACCATACCAAATACCACAATAACCATACCACGGTATACAATTTTTTGGTTTCGGTGTGGTATTCGGTATATACCATACCATGCCCATCCCTAACTATAACACACGAAAAATGATAAAATTCAATTTTTCCCGCTTTGGGGCTTGTTTGAAGATGAAAATGCGTTTGTTTGCCCCTCAGAACCAACTCACGCCATCAATAAGGTCGTAACGGACGTCCATGAAAATTTTTGATAAAAAACAAGTTAGGATCCTGTGTCACAAAAAATTCATGGACTATAGCATACGAAAAATGGTAAAATTAGGTTTTTCCTCGCTTTGGGGCTCGTTTGAACTTGAAAATGCGTCTGTTTGCCCCTTGGGACCAACTCACGCCAATAATAAGGTCGTAACGGACGTCCATGAAAAATTTTGGTCAAAAATAAGTCGGGATCCTGTATCACCAAAAATCCATGGACTATAGCACACGAAAAATGGTAAAATTCAGTTTTTATCGCTTTGGGGCTCATTTGAACTTGAAAATGCGTCTGTTTTCCCCTCGAGACCAACTCACGCCACTAATAAGGTCGTAACGGACGCCCAGAAAATTTCCGGCCAAAAATAAGCGGGGATCCTGTATCACCAAAAATCAATGGACTATAGAAAACGAAAAAACTGTAAATTTCAGTTTTTCCCGCTTTGGATCTCGTTTGAACTTGAAAATGCGTCAGTTTGCCCCTCGGGACAAACTCACACCATTAATAAGGTCATAACAGACGTCCATGAAAATTTTTGGCAAAAAACTAGCCAGGATCCTATATCACCAAAAATCCATGGATTATAGCACACGAAAAATGGTAAAATTTGGTTTTTCCCGCTTTGGGCTCGTTTAAACTTGAAAATGCATATGTTTGCCTCTCGGGACCAACTCACACCATTAATAAGGTCGTAACGGACGTCCATAAAAAAATTCGGCCAAAAACAAGCCTGGATCTTGTATCACCAAAAATCCATGGAATATAGCACACGAAAAATGGTAAACTTCAGTTTTTCCAGCTTTGGGGCTCGTTTGAACTTGAAAATGCGTTTGTTTACCCCTCGGGACAAACTCACGCCATTAATAAGGTCGTAACGGACGTCAATGAAAAATTTCGACCAAAAACAAGCCGAGATCTTGTATCACCAAAATTCATGGACTATAGCACACAAAAAATGGTAAAATTTAGTTTTTCTCGCTTTGGATCTCGTTTGAACTTGAAAATGCATATGTTTGCCTCTCGGGACCAACTCATGCCATTAATAAGGTCGTAACGGACGTCCATGGAAAATTCCTGCCAAAAACAAGATGAGATCCTGTATCACCAAAACTCGATGGACTATAGCACATGAAAACGGTAAAATTTGATTTTCCCACTTTGAGGCTCATTTGAACTTGAAAATGTGTCTGTTTTCCCCTCGGGACCAACTCACGCCATTAATAAGGTCGTAACGGTCGTTCATGAAAAATGTCGGCCAAAAAATAGGTTGGGATCCTGTATTACCAACAATCCATGGACTATAGCACACGAAAATGGTTAAATTTGGTTTTCCCGCTTTGTGTCTCGTTTGAACTCTAAAATGCGTCCCTTTG
This sequence comes from Solanum etuberosum, assembly GCA_029582245.1. Classification (NCBI taxonomy): domain Eukaryota; kingdom Viridiplantae; phylum Streptophyta; class Magnoliopsida; order Solanales; family Solanaceae; genus Solanum; species Solanum etuberosum. The sequence goes on along the minus strand of JAJONR010002466.1, from coordinate 13,168 downwards.
CCTCTCGAGACCAACTCACACCATTAATAAGGTCGTAACGGACGTCCACGAAAAATTTCGGCCAAAAATAAGTCAAGATCCTGTATCACCAAAAATCGATGGACTATAGCACACGAAAAATAGTAAAATTCGATTTTTCCACTTTGAGGCTCGTTTGAACTTGAAAATACGTCTATTTGCCCCCTGGGACCAACTCACACCATTAATAAGGTCGTAACGGACGTCCATGAAATTTTTTGACCAAAAACAAGTCGTGATCCTGTATTACCAAAAATCCATGGATTATAGCACAAGAAAAATGGTAAAATTTGGGTTTTCCCGCTTTGAGACTCATTTGAACTTGAAAATGCATCCGTTTACCCCTCGGAAAAAACCTCACGCCATTAATAAGGTCATAACGAACGTCCATGAAAATTTTTGGGCAAAAACAAGTTGGATCCTATATCACCAAAAATCTATGGACAATAGCTAGGGGTTGGCGTGGTACGGTATTTAAAATTTTTGATACCGTAACTTCGGTATTCGGCATCTAGAGTACTATACCATTACCATACCAAATTAGCTCGGTATGGTTCGGTATATTTAATTTTGGTATTTTACGGTATGGTATTCGGTAACCATAATTTGTTTGACTTCGACTTACATAAATTCACAACTCTTCATGCAATTTATTTAGCAAATAAGTTAGAACCATTCTCTTTGTCATTTATCAAGTATTCTTGCAAGACCAATACGATGATCAACATGAATATGAGAAATAAAAAAGCACAAGTCTCAATCATATTAGATCAACAACTACTTTTGTTAAATAATTTCACAAAAAGAACATTTCAATAACAATCGAATAGTCATAGATGCAAAGTCTAATAACATTATCTAAAATTATGCATAGTCCTATATAATTTTACACCACAAAAATCATTCACTAACATGTAGACTCTAACTTGACATATACCACTATCTCAATTTAGAGTCTACATGTTAGTGAATGATTAATTGTATATATTACTATAAAATTTGGGTATGGTATATGGAATTTCGGTATTTATTTTATAAATACCAAATCCCGTACCGAATACCAAAAAATTTAAAAGTCATTCCAAATATCATAATATCCATACCACGGTAAAAAAAAAAATCGGTTTCGGTGTGGTATTCAGTATATACCATACCATGCCCACCCCTAAATATAGCACACGAAAAATGGTAAAATTTAGTTTTTCCCGCTTTGGGGCTTGTTTGAACATGAAAATGTGTTTGTTTGCCCCTCAGAACCAACTCATGCCATTAATAAGGTTGTAACATACGTCCATGAAAAATTTCGGTCAAAAACAAGTTGGGATCATGTATCACCAAAAATTCATTGACTATAACATGCGAAAAATGGTAAAATTAAGTTTTTTCCGCTTTGGGGCTCGTTTGAACTTGAAAATGCGTCTGTTTGCCCCTCGATACCAACTCACGCATGTAACATATCGCTACTTGAAAGAACTAGAAAGAGCTAGAATTAGAAATAGTCATTTTTGGAAAGAATGAAAAATCTGGAAATTTGACAAAATTAAGTTAAGTTTGAGTTTTGGTCAACTTCAAACGACCATAACTCCTAGCTCATGATGAGTTAGGTGTGCTACAAGATACCGTAGGAAAGATCTTTGAATTATCTTTCCAACACCGCCGATTTTGCGCGATTTCGAGTTTGTATGAGGGAAGTATTCCCATTTGAAGTTGGGTTGTTTAGATAAGGAAAGTCTAATCCGAATTTTAGAAGGGTATTGTGGTCTTTTCACCACCCAATTACTTAATTTCGTTTTTTGGTAATTAGTTGGGGTCTAAACTGAATTGGTTCAGTTTACGCTTTACAATATTGAGTTAGGGCTTTTAGAGAAGAGAAAAGAAGAGGAGAAAAGAGGAGGAGAAGCAAGAATCGTCAAATTCTCAAAGCTAAGATCGTGGATTTCGTCAAGGGGTGATCCCTACGAGGTATGTGAGATCACATAGCGTTGGGTTAGTTCACCCACGCGCCAATCATGATTCAATTCTGCGTAATTGTGTTCTTGAAAGAAAAGATTGTGAGTTCTTAATGAAATTTGTTGAAGTCCTTGTGGGTTCTTGTTGTTAAAGTTGTTGAGACGTTTCTTGAGTTTGATTCATGAAATTAGGTGTGATTTTGAGTAGATTCCTTCATATATTGGTGATATAGTCGAATCTTAGTGTTTGGGAAAAGAACCAATCGAATCTAGAGGGTTTAGAGTTGAAAAACGAGTAAGAAAATTCGTCAAAAATCTAGGGAGGGGGCTGGGGAGCCGCGCCTCTCAGAGCACCCCAAAGGGACTTCTGAAGTTTGGGCCCTGGAGCGCCGCGCCAGCCAGAGCGCCCAACCCAGCTTCTGAAGTTTCCCTCATGGCGCCCCGCGCCACTCAGAGCGCCAGGGAAAGATCTGATTCACTAGCATAGGAAACCTACTGAAGCCCAAGGTAAGGTAGGAGCGTCATGGCTAGAGGTTGAAGAAGCTCCAACCCCGCGGTTGTGGGTACCTGCCATTCAGAGATGCTATCAGAGTAGGAAAGTTAGCCAAGTTCTCCTGCCTAGTTTAGATAAAGCACCCAGTTCTTCCACCTTTTCCCACTTCTTTCCGTTTGAGTTCCCTAGTAACGTACCTAAGTTTTCTAGTTGATTTCTACACTCTAAGGTACGTCCAAACATCATGAAATCATCCATAAACATGAGATCATGAGCCTTGAATCCATAATTCAATTCAAGGAAAGTTAAGAGTCAAGTCAAGAGAAGTTCATAGAGTCTTCCAAAACTCTTTTACAAATGTTTTAACTTTGTTTTATGGCTTGAGTTTTGAGTTGAGTAAAGAGTAAGAGTAAAGTTCATTTCTTCAAAAGATTATACGGGAACTAAGTATTCCCAAGAGTTGAAATGTTTTCACATTTAAACAAGAAAAGAAACACCGATTTTCAAGAGAGCTTTTAAGCTAGTTTTCGAGTAATTACCTCAAATCACAGAAAGAGTTTTGTTTTTAAAACATATGAGCTGAATATATTTTGGGAGTAGTATTGAGCACTGATATGGGGATGAGTTCATAATAACTCAAGTCTTCATAAATCATGTAGTCATCGTAGGTAGAAAGGGTCATACTTTTTAGATGACACCTTAGTGCTTTTTAGCATAGACTAGTTGATACACTTAGTTGAGGCGTTCTATATCACGGCAAGGTATATGACAGTTCTGACAGCGTGGGCGAGACGATGTATCATCACTTTAGCTCCTAGTGATGGTTGTCGGTTAGAGAAACTCCCACAGTATTATATTACTTTATATGTAAACTGAGTTGTTATTGTATTTCTTAAATACATTGAGTTGTCATCTACTGTTTTAAATGTTTTGTATAAACTGCACCTTTATTGTTGTTTTTACTTTGCATTTGAGTTGAGTATTCATGAGTTGAGTAAAGCTGAGGTAAGTGTTCTTTTCAGATTCCTTTCAAGCTTATGTCATGTTTAGTTTTCCCCTCGCATGCTCGTACATTCAATGTACTGATGCCATTTGGCCTGCATCTTTTAATGATCAGATACAGGTAACCAGGATCAAACTTAAAAATTTGTCTATTTCCCCCTCGGGACCAACTCACGTCATTAATAAGTATTAGTTCATGGATCTAGCGCCTTAGAGCACTGTAAAAAAATAATCAAAAAAACTTTATGAGGACATGCATAATGAGTTGAAGAAGCATTACGTAAAGTCTCGCCATTTTTTCAGGCATATTTTCGCATTTACAAGCTAACTTTTAGAAATTACGTGATTTTTTGATTTTTCGTGTATATTTTACCCATGGATCTGGTGCCTCGGAACTCCCAAAAAAATTTCCTAAAATATTTTTATGAGAACCTCCATAAATTAGGTACAATTCCACCGTTTTTTACAGGAATATTTTCACATTTACATGCCAAGTTTTAGGAATAACGCGACTTTCTTGATTTTTCATGTGTATAGTTGGGGCATTGGAGCACCCATAATTGTTTTCTAAAAAATATTATGAGAACCTGTGTAATGAGTTGAAAAACGTTACGTAAAGTCTCATGATTTTTTTAGGCATATTTTTTCATTTACAAGTCATCTTTTAGAAATTACACGACTTTCTTGATTTTTTGTAAAAATATTATGAGAACCTCTGTAATGAATTGGGAAAGCGTTACGTAAAGTCTCACGATTTTTTTAGGCATATTTTTTCATTTACAAGCCATCTTTTAGAAATTACACGACTTTCTTGATTTTTTTGTATATCAGCCCATTGATCTGGCGCCTCGTAGTATCCAAATTTTTTTCCTGAAAAAATTTATGAGAACCTCCATGATGAGTTGGGGAAGAGTTACGTACTGTCCCACCGACTTTTTCAGACATATTTTCGCATTTACAAGCCTATTTTTGGATCGTGACAGTTATGTCTAGAACATATGGGTAGGGAAATAAAATGAATCTATGATCATAGGAAGAAAAATCAGTTTGTCAATGCAGCAATTGGCCCCAATGAAGCAGAATGATTATGAAAATACAGTCACTCACAAATAATTTGGGATAGATACTTATTTGATTGATTAATTGACTGAACATTTCTTTCCATTATAGTCACTCACAAATTAAAATCCCATCAATCCATCAACAAAATAAAGTGAAGCACAAATGAAAGAAAATGAGAGAACATGTTGCAAAAATTCTGATCAAGGAAAAATTTGTGAGGTTTTTGAAGATACATTCACACATGATATACATACAAGACAACGATTTTAACGATGATGATGCTCCAATTCGCGGCTATGCTTAGCAAACGGAGTACCATAGATATTACTGAAAATCAAAAGGAGATCTCACCAAGACAGTCAATCCTCCATGACAGACAATTAGAGAAGGAAGTTATCTATCATATGTTCAATCACATCTGCGCCATCTGAATTAAGCCAATAAGTTTTCACCTAAATTAAGCAAAATAAACAAAAATAAGCACAATAGAACACTCGAAAGAAATTCCGAGAAGAAAGTAAAACAAAATTCACAATTTAGTTGCTACGGGGAGTTTAACACGCCAAAGACATAATATACAAAGCACTATGCAAAGCTTACAAGTCCTGATATGTTAACCTTTTAGATTGCAAACAGACAAAATACTATTAGATTGCAAACAGAAATTTGTATTCACTGCTGACATCTGTTTGCACATAATAGACCAAGAAAAGGTGATGACCAGAAACTACTCCCGCTATTTTGCTGCTGCTTATTGCATGAGGCGAGAGACAAGAGAATGCATGTAGAGATGATTCCAAAAAGAGGATACTTTGAGTGGGAGCATGCTGTTATAATTGCATCGCAGCCAACAGACCATGCAATTATAAACTGACGTATTCTCACAACAAAAAAATTTCGCTCCACATCCTTGGACTAGAATGAAAACAAACAACAAGTTTTGCTTTGTTAATTACTCGTGTAAGGAGATCACCAAAAACAATTTACATTCAACTCTGATGTAATCCTGCAGGTATTGTGAAATGCATGTTCAGAAAATGTCATCCACCAATTCGGAAATAAAAGCATTGTAAATTAATGGATACACTTGCAGCAAAAGTGAGCTCAACATTGATAACAGATTTCCTTCTCTCTGTGTAAGAACTTCCCATTGTAACTGACCAATCAAGATTTTTTTTTAAAAAACAGCTTCCTCAATATATACCGAACCACCGGTATCTCTGAATGTTCATCCAGTTGAATAAGCTAAGGCATAGCACTTACAGTTGAAGCTAACAGTTTTCAGCAAAAGGCTCAAACAATCTATTAAGTCGGAACTTTAAAAATTTAAAAGTCGAATACATAATAAGGAAAACAAATATAGTACATGTGGTTTAACTAGAACATATCAGCAAGAAAAATGGATCTAAAGCTTACCTGAATAGTATTGTGTGCAACATATCGTTGTCTGCTTTCATGAAAGCTAACATCAATTCGTTCCCATGGTACTTGTGTAAGGCCTTCAATCATCTCCTCTAAATGGGCAAAGAAAGGTTATGTGAGAACCCCATTGATGCAAAAGATCGTGCAGCAAATAACCACATAGTAGACTATTACCAAAAGAAGAGCTGAATACTGAATAAAATGTACTAATTGTCATTAAGATGTTAGTAATCAACAAAGTCCTCTTCTAAAATCTCCAGGAGCAGCATGCCAAAGGAATGAATAGCTTTATTACATAATTTGCTATTAGTTATAATAATCTGTCTGGGGAATAGATAAAGGACTAAGACTATCACCAACAATCTGCAATACCCGGGTCATCAAGGATCCAAATCACTATGGGGTTGATATCTGCTTTATTATTATTCTTATATATGAACAAATTAAAGATAGTCCTGGACATAGTCGAAGGACCTCAGTTTCCCCAAATCTTTAATCAATTATTCAATTTAATAAATTATTCTAATTAGAAAACTTTCAATATAAAGTATTTTAAGTTAAAATAGGAAAAAGTGTGTTGCTGACATCCTGCTGCTCAAAATCCTGGACATATCAGTTAATGCAAAGGTTTTCTTGTTTTTTTAAGAAATAATATTAAAGGATAACTTACGTGATATCAAACAATTTCTCTGCCTGCGGAACCAGAAAGCATTACTGATCTCCAATAAGAATAATATATATTATAACCTTTATTACCAAAAATGTGTGATGCACATGTGATAAACTACAGTTGAAGTAAGAAATAGAGCAAGTATCGTACTATTATTACTTTATTTTCTTCCTTTGAGTGGGGCTGGGTATGCTTCAAAAATAGAAGTAAAGGGTTTACAAACCTTCTAAATCAGCCATTTTCTTCCCTTCCAGTGAAGATACTTTATGGTTGATATCCAGAGTGGTTTCTTGCTCAACGTTTACAATATGTGGGTATTTCTGATCCTTTATTTGAAGGTTAGACTGGAGAAGAATGAAAATAAAATCATTTACACATTAAAGAACAAATTAGTACTCTAACACACAATGCAGATAAGTCAACTGAATGCCAACCTTTGGAAGTTCATCCTGACGACGGATTGACGATGTTCTCCATCCAACAACATCTTAGAGATGAGTTAAGGATAAAAATAACTCTAGTATTGGTAAATTTCATATAACCATGTCATGTAAAACCTAGAACTACAGCCTACAGCTTCACATGGTACATAGAACCGAATAGTACCAGGAAAAGGCTAAGACAAAGGTTTATAGTCAAGGGTGCTCAAGGAGAATTCAAGATAATTCTACTGTGGAAGAATCCACACAAGGAAGAGATGGAAAGTTTGAACCCAAGTATTCTTTGCCGAGAAAGAGTGGCATTTGTGATAATCAACGGGCATGAACCAAATATTGCAGGTGACAACTAATAGGAAAGCAGTGCGGAGCATATATGCAAGGAACCGTAACATCAACAACAAGGTGTGATCACCTAAACATAGTAAACAACATATGATAATAGATATGAAAAGCCAAAGACTATATGAATAGGCGAATACTACGACAGACACGGTGCTCTAGACTACCACCAAGCCAAAGACTACATGAATACGCTATTACTAAGACAACGCCCAACTACCTACTAGCCTTCTACCCTAATCCGCGACCTCCACACCCTCGTACCTAAGGTCATGTCCTCAATAAGCTAAAGGTGCATCATATCCTATCAAATCATCTCTCCCTAATACTTCTTCAGCTTACCTCTGCTTCTTCTCGTCCCTACCATATCCAACCACTCACACCTCCTCACTGGGGCATCCGCACATCTCTTCTTCACATGCTCAAACCATCTCAGTCAACTTTCCGTCATCTTGCCCACCACGGAGGTCACTCCCACTTTGTCCTGAATATCTTCATTCATAACCTTATCGCTCCTAGTATGCCCACACATCCATCTCAACATCCTCATTTTTGCCACTTGCATCTTTTGAATATGGGAGTTCTTGACTGGTTAATGTTGCACCTCATACAACAAAGTCAGTCTAACCACCTTTGCATAAGCCATTCGTCCCCCTCTCCTCCTCGTCTTTGCTCTCCACCAACTTTGCATAAGCAATCTTCTTTGCTTCCACTTTGCCTTGGACTTCTCCATTCCACCACCAATCCCCTCGACGGCCAAAAAGTTACCCCTCAAAACCCCTAATACCTCTCTAGAAATCTAGTTGCTTCCCTAGAGCAACTAGTTGTTTTATACCACATGTTTGTATCTCCACTACTCCCCCAAGCCCCCATCGTCATTAACTTCTCCCAATCTCCCAAGTTCGAGCAGGGGTCAAGCCACCCCATTTGATTCTCGATCGGTCATGGTCCTTTTTTTGGAAAGCACGATATAGCTATCACCAACTCAAAAGTTTTAGCAAAATCCAGAAGTGAAGTTCCTCCTCTGTTTCTAACCCTAAAACCAAAACCTCCACGCATACCATCAAAATTGTAGTGGTTGACCCGATGTAACCATTGAAATCTCCACCAATGAAAAGCTTCTGAGAGTGTGGTATACCCCTCACCACTTCATCCAAATATAGACTCCTAGAAGTGCTTCTTGACCTCATCCAAGCCCACTTGCAGCATGTAAGTACTAATAACGTTCACAGTAAGCCCTTCAATGACTAGCTTAACCGTCATCACCCTGTCATTGATCATCCTAACCTCCACCAGCTGCTCCCTAAGTTCCCATCTACTAAAATGCTACTCCATTCTTATCCCTCTAGTCCTGAGTACCACAACTTAAAGTCGTCCACATCCGAGGCTTGGTACCTACCCATTTGGTCTCCTAGACGCAAGCCATGTTAATTTCTCTTCTTGAGAATCTTCACTAGATCTATGGACTAACCCATCAATATCCCAATTTTCCAAGACCCTACTCTTAGTCTAGAAGACCCCTCAACCCACTTACCACTTCTGCCCCTCACCCCCGGCCCCGACCGAAGACATGACCCCAGTCCAGCATCGCTCACCAAAGCCACTAAAGTAGATGCAAACTAAACAACAAACATTTGGAATATATACTAACTCAATCACAAAGGGGAATCGATATAAAATACAACTTAACTAACGAAAAATAACAAGTGGCATGACTCGTCAGAAAGAAATATTAGCTAAAATTTAAACCAACGGTAATGTATACTAGTCATAAATAAAGAAAAATATCCCTCTAGAATTTTAAATGAGACAGTTACACAATTAAATAGGCATAAAATAGATGTGTTGGGTTAAACTCATCGCCATCTATCAACAAAATATCTTAACGTACTTGGCCCAAAAAGAATTAGTTGTCCACTTGAAGGGGTGTTTCAGACCTAAATTTGATGAGTTAAAATAACCTACTCTAACAATTTAAACTTTTAGATATAGACAATTCATTATGTGGAAAAAACTAAGCACGCAATCCAAAACCTTAAGGCTATTGATGGAATAATGCAAGACCCTTATTAACTGCTCATATCTCCAACATAGGACATTGTAACTCAACACCATCCTGATCATAATGCCAAAATTTGGGGTTCACATGCAGACTTAGATGAGGAGTTAGTCATGAGAGAAGAGGCTTAATAAATGTTGGCACAAATATAATGTCAGCAATTAGATAAAGGACGGTGAATATGTGCAGACACCTTTGGATACAATATATATATATATATATATATATATATTGTTTCATGTTATATTTCTCCATTGCGGGACAATATAACTTAATAGTCTAATGTTCAAGATGGAAAACCAACTCAGATTTTCTTTGTCATAAATACTTATACATAGAAGATATTTGTTAAAAAAGCGTGAATAATGTCGAAACAACATAAAAGAAGATGAGTTAAGAGAGGGATAAAAATTTCAAAACTGAGACGGCTCAGAAGCATTCTGGTCTGGGCAATGTCACAGAAAAACTCTTAAGTAGTGTAGCATTTCGCAAGAATAACAGTTGGGATAATGACCGGAAAAAATGGACATAATAATGGCAGGACAGAGTAGTGTGCACCACAAAATGATAACAAAAAATAAGCTCAGTTGCCGGAATGATCATCTGAAATAAGTGCAACCCAAACAACAACCGAACTACCAATCAACAACATCATACCCAGTGTGGTCCCACAAGTGGGGTCTGGGGAGGTGAGGTGTACGCAGACCTTACCGCTACCTTTGTGGGATAGAGAGGTTGTTTCCGATAGACCCTCGGCTCAAGACTATCGTTTTTCATAACAGGCTTAAAAAAATGCAGGATTAAAAAAATCTATAATGAAAACATTGAAGAAATGAAGGTACGGACAGCAAAAATAGTAAAGATAACCAAAGTAAACGAAACAATAGAAGTAATAAAATCGAAGAATAAGATCTATCATAATAATAAGAATACTGGAAAGGAAGCAGATAGGTGTTCCAAACTAGAACCATGCCAATTTGACTTGGCTGGTTAAAGGAATGTCATACAGATGGATAATGGAAAAACTAATCTTGGTAGAAAACGTTTAACGAGATACCATTCAGTATGGTATGTAGGTATGCATATACTTCTACTAGAAAAATGAAATCTACTTCACAAGGCACACGAGTTAATAAAAGAGGATTGGATGTCATCAAAGCTAGAACTCAGATCCCTTCTCAAGAAACAAAAAATCTAGAATGAGCAGAGTCATATTCTGAGGGATAGGAGATAGATCTATTCACTCAACTGCATAAAAATAGGGAACACCAAACTAGCAATACCACACGTGGAATCTTTATCACCCTTGTTGATTATTGGCTGTAAGAAAAAAGCTGACCCACTTTGACCAGTCTGTGATCAAGAGCAAAAAATCGTCTGGAGTCGACCCTTTGCGCCAAAGCAACCTTCAAAACTCGGGGAAGATGGGTCTGGCCCTCTACCCTTTCCACTTAATGCCAGAGTTAGTTTGTTTGGAGCAAGGCTTATCCTGTTACCTAAGACAACCTTTACCAACTGAGCTAACCCCCAGGGAGATTAGTTCACTAGCGCATCGATTAAGAGAAGAACTTTTGAAATATTAAATTCCAGTTGGAGAGAAATATCTCATTAGTTGCTTGATGTGTCAGGGAAGTTAATAGTCAGTTGGAAAGATTGCACACCTAGATAAAAACAATAGAGAGAAGTATCATTTAGATTAGTTTGAAGTTTTTGACAATAAGTCCTTCACATTAAGGAAATATACCAAGTTTTACGGAAAAACAAAGGAAAGTGGGTCGGTTTTTGAGGATGAAGTTATCATTAGCCTGATGCAGATGGAGGTGTTAACCATGCGACTGGCAGGTGGCATCACAGCATGTCAGTATTAGGTGTCTACTTTTGTTGTAAGGGTCATTTACAGCATAGTGTATTGGTAAACATCCATATCATCATTACTTTTAGATTTCATCATAGAGCATTTAAAGGGTGAATATCTTCTCAAACCCAGCATCGTCCATTTTAAAAAGGTCAAATTCCCTGACCTAAACACTAAAATTTTGGTGGAAGCTTTAAGGAAGAACAATGACATCATCTTCAATCCCAACAGCATGTACTGAGACTGTATTCAAGAATAGAAATTTTACAAGATGACATCAAATTTATGAAAACCCCACTGACATAGCAACATCTAACTTGTATAGGAAACACCAATCAAATGAACATCCCAAACCATAAAGTTTTACTAGCCCAAATATAACTATTCTGAGGTTTCCCTTCAGAAAAATTTGCAGACTACACCAGCGTATTTATGTGCTTAAAGCATATAAATTATAAAAGAAACCTGAAAAGAAAAATTGAACTCATAGGATACGGTCATAGTTTGCATTTGCATATGCCACACGACGCTTAAATGAGCGTAATCCTGACCTATACAGAAAGCCAAAGGCGGTGTTACATAATAATGCATTTTCCACTTCCCTCTAATAGAAAAAAGGTATTAAAATTGATACTGACATGAACATGAGATCATCTGAATCATTGACCATCCTTAGGAGGAGGGGAGGCTTCCCGTTATCTTTATCAGTGAGGAATAGGTGCTTTCCAGATCTCCCGGCAATCCAGTGAGCAGTTTGTAATGCCCCTTTCTCCAGCAAAGGAAGACCGCAGAGAAGTGGCAGCTGGAGAAAACAGAGAAAATTACAACGAAAAGGACAATTAGTATGGTCTTTGAAGAGATCTAGGAAATAAATTTTATTAAGAGATCAAAGTTAACTGATTTATCGAGATACGCAAGCTTTTGATGAAAATTCAAACAACAATAGTTGCTTGACTCAGTCCCAAACAATGATAAAAATTTAAAACATAAACTTACAAACAAACAAAAAATAATAACCAAAATAGAGGAATGTTATGGGTAATCTATCCCATATGCAGGGACAGAACAAAGTAAAAGGCAAGCTCAATAGAAACAGTTTTGAGGCAACACTGCTTAAATGGGTGTGGCCTCTAAACCAACAAATTGCCAATCAAAGAAACACATATATTACAAATAATCTGTCTCCATACCTATTAATGAAATGAATGTGCAATCATACAAGATTAAAACATGAAATAATTTGACAGAGCGTGCAAGTAGCACATATATAAAGAATAATGAGAGAAAGATGGTCTTACTATGTCCTACCAAAACTTCAATACGCATTGTTTGTATGTGCAATATTGTAAAATTTGAATGTGCTAAAAGCAGACGAGATAGATTTCACATGGAGAAAATTTATCTTAAAGTACCTCCAATCACTTGGATCCAAGCCAAGAAGACTTAGCTAAGAATAAAACTGAATAGGAGCAAATGATCCATCAACGTGATCAACTAGTAGGTATTAAGGTCTTTCTAATTGCTAGACTTACATTAGGTCCATTATTATTTTAAACTGAACTTACAATAGGTCTATTATTTACCATGAATTTTACTAGATTGGTTCGAGACATATATCCCAATGTAGGGATAAATGCAAGATTGTAGAGACTCTTAGTTTGCATTGAAAGACAATGTATTCAGCATTGTACTGAAGTAGGCTTGATCAAAGCTGAAGTAATGCAGAAATTTCAAATAATCTACTTCAATTAGTTTAGGATTGAAGCATAGATGATTGATTGCCAAGAAGATGAAAAAAATTAAAGACAGTTATGCTCGCAAGTTAGGACGGAAACAATTTTTTTATTGTTTAGGATGGA